>JAXCMG010000070.1:1484941-1538509 GCA_034642415.1 Podarcis siculus | reverse complement strand
AATAATAATAATAATAATAATAATAATAATAATAATAATAATAATAAATTTATACCCCGTCCATCTGGCTGGGTTTCCCCAGCCACTGTGGATGGCTTCCAACAAAACACTAAAATACAATAATCTATTAAACATTAAAAGCTTCCCTAAACAGGGCTGTCTTCTAAAAGTTTGGTAGTTATTTTTCTCTTTGACATCTGGTGGGAGGGCATCCCACAGGGTGGGTGCCACTACCGAGAAGGCCCTCTGTCTGGTTCCCTGTAACCTTACTTCTCACAGGGAGGGAACCACCAGAAGGCCCTCGGCGCTGGACCTCAGTGTCCAGGCAGAATGATTGAGTTGGAGACGCTCCTTCAGGTATACTGGACCGAGGCCGTTTAGGGCTTTAAAGGTCAGCACCAACACTTTGAATTGCGCTCGGAAACGTACTGGGAGCCAATGTAGGTCTTTCAAGACCGGTGTTATATGGTCTCGGCGGCCGCTCCCAGTCACCAGTCTAGCTGCCGCATTTTGGATTATTTGTAGTTTCCGGGTCACCTTCAAAGGTAGCCCCACATAGAAGCACTTCAACAGTGGTGGAAATGTCAAACAAGGACTATTTCAAGCATCTGCCCCCCCACGCCTTATTGATCTTGTAGCTTCCCTTCAAAGTATTGACCAGGCAGCCTTTTTACACATGCTTCTAATGAGTGTTTGCAGCTCTTGACTCCTTAACAGCACAAACCCAGGCACATCTATTCAGAAGCAAGTCCTGTTGTGTTTAATGGGGCTTACATTCAGAAAAGTGTACATAGGAATGCAGCCTGTGTAAAATCTGGTGTTGCGGAGTGAGAGATGGGAGCATTTGCAGGGACAACTCTTCATTTGCCCTTATTGATATGTGAATGGTTTGGGGTTATCAGTTGTGGGAGAGAAACCGACCCTCTTAAAACCAAGTCCAGCTTCATGGGTTTTGTAGTCAGTGGTCATTCGCACCATACAAAAGTGAAGCTCATATATTGGGCCTCTTCCTACAGAACAAGTCCCATTTGGATGCGGTTCTTTCTGAGTAAATACACATAGAATTGCACTGTAAATGAACTAACAGGAGGGTATCAGCTTAAGAGCTTTCAATGGCTCCGTAAAGTGTTTGCTTTGTTTATTCTCTTTTTCTGTTTCTTATCTAGATGGGAGGGGGGATGAAATTTGTGTGTGTATACTGTCGACAACACACAGTCAGCAATACCAGATTGTCAAGACTGCAATCCTATACCGCTTACCCGAGTGGAACTGAGTGTGCCTTACTTCTGAGTGTGCCTTACTTCTGAGTAGACATATAGAGGATTGCACCATAAAAGAATATAGAAATGCACTGATTACAATCCCTAGGATATCATGGTTGTGGGACAACAGGAGTAAAACAGCAGCTACTAACAATATTATTTTTATTAATTTGAATTCTTAACTGTCCTATGCCATATGGGCCCAAGGTGGTTTACAACTAGGGATGAGTGAATCTGTCAATTTCCAGATTTGTTTGTTTGTTTTTCTTTTTTTCCCCAAGTCTTGAGTTTGGTTCTCCACATTTCCACATCAGTTGGTGATTTCTTTCATTTTATAGATAGTCCTTCTGAAAATTCAGTAACATTTCAATGTGAATTTCTCATAATCTACACAGTTTTGCATGGGTTTTGTTTTCGTTTTTTGGCTGATTATACACATTTTTGCAAAAGAGCTTCCCCTAATATAGTGCATTTTTGTATGTTATTTTCACTAATGTATGCATTTATTTGCACCCTATCTGCATTTTTTACAAATTACTTGTCTGGAGAACTGCATTGCAAAATTCAGAGAAGTGCAAAAAGGGTGGCTGTGTTTCAGTTCATGTATTATTTCAGAAAACAGAAGTTTGGTTAAGTTGCCTTTTAATGTGAACAGAATTGAGTTTCTCCTCTATCCCTATTTGCAGCAATATAAAAATGCAAGTTTATGCAAGTTGAAACAATGCATAACCAGAAGAATAGGGTGGGTCATATGTAAAGCAGGTGTTAAAGGACAAGGTAAAGAGCTGTGTCTTTAGCATATGATGAAAGTTATACAATGAAGGTGCCCGGCACACTTCTGAGAGAAGGAGCACCAAAGTTTAGAGGCTGCCATATAATTTAGAATTTACTAACTATATCAAGGACAACCAACATGGTGTGAACCAGACATAGCTGTCAACTGTCCCTTATTTGGCAGGAAAGTCCCTTATCCCAGTTCTGTGTTCCACTGCTGTCCCTTATTGATGATGTCCCTTAGATTTCCCGGGTTTCAAAGGAAGCAGCCCCTCTCCCTCCCTCCCTGCTGGCCAGGGAGGAGGGAGGCTCCAGCTGTGTTGCTTGGCTGCGTTGCTCACCCAATTAGGAATCTAAGAATGACTGGGTGGTGGAGCTTGCATGCCTTGTGCCGATCAAATCAGCCGCGTTGCCTGGGGACTCGCCTTTGCTCAGCGCTTCCCAGCGGAGAGGTGACGTTGGTTTTCCTTGCTGCATCCCCTTTGCCGGGTTGCTGCGCTGTGGGAACCACCACTTGAGGCTTCGTTTGGCTGCTGGCTGGGCTTTCTGCCTTTGGCTCGGAGGGGCTCAGAAGTTGAACATACCTGTGCTCTGAAAATCCCTTATTTTGGCTGCTGGTCCCTTATTTTCGAGGCTGCTGGTCCCTTATTTTCAAATCTGTAAGTTGACAGCTATGGAACAGATGTTGCTGAACTACAACTTCCATCCTCCTTGACCATTGACCATGCTGGCTGGGGCGTAGATTCCAGTGGAAGCCACACCTGGGGGCGCGCCTGGTTGTGCCCCCTCAGAATTTTGCACCCGGGACCCGCCCTTCCCCCACTATGCCACTGCATGCAGCTATATTATTCTCCCGTGCTGTATCTAAACGCATTGTAACTGAGAAGGTTACAAGATAGGGAAACTGCATTTAATTCTTCCGAGACGATCAAAGCAAATCTCTTCTTTATTATGACACTGGGGAAAATACCTTCTGGATCAACCTGAGGCTCTCCAGTATGTTGCTGGACTATCCCTGGCCGTGTCAACTGGGGCTGCTGGCAGCTGGATTCCCGCAACATCTGGAGGGCTGTTACAAACAGTGAGTCAGTATTGATGCCTAGATGAGACACACCTTCCTCCTGCAACGCCCAAGAGAGACCCACATCCCAGATCCATACTGTAGCAGCTACTAAAATTGCCTCTGCCTCTCTTATGCTGACTCAGGCTTGAAGGAGTCCTGACTTAACACCAGAAGACATCTTGTTCAGACATGATTGTTTGTCCCTCTCTTTCCTTTCAATAGCAACATGCAAAGCCCCACCTTTTCTTTTCTATACTTTCCCCACACACGTTCCTGTACTCTCCAGATCTCACCCACCATCAAAAGGTGATAATTTCTAACTTCAGGCATACTTGGCTAAATCTGCTGGCTTGATCTAGGAGACAGGCACGTGTCATTCCTTGAACAAAAACGCTAAACTATTTGTTTTCTGTAGCGGTAGGTTACAAGCCTCCTTTTTTCACAGATAGTTGTTACAGCGAGTTTCTTCATGCTTCCTGGCAGATTAGGGCTTTGTTATTTATCCCACACAAACCCTCTGAGGTAGGTTGAAAGAAAATGGCTGGCCTGAGGTCTCCCAGAGAGCTTCATGGCTAAGAGGTGAATCTTTGGACCTGGGTGTCCCTGATCATAGCTCAATACTCACCTTGAACTTGCATTCCAAGTCCAGCAAGTGATCTACTTGATTTCAGCTGGCTTTGCATTGGGCAGGGCAGCAGTTGGAAAAGAAAAGACTCTGAGGTCCTGGACTAATTTGTCGGAAATTAAGCTCTTGAAACAAATGAAATGATGCCTGAAATACAACCACAAAGTGCTATATGAATCTTACGGAACATTTTCCTGGAGATTTTGGTTGCTGCTTTTAATAATGCTAACCATAAATCAGAAGGAGTTGAACACTGAAGAGATGTAGAGATGTATAATCTTGCATTTCAGATGTTACAAGGAAGCATGAAGATGGGAATCACGATTCACTCGCAAAGTCACCTTGCAAATTCAAAGTGGGAAGGAGCTGCAGGGCCACATCCACGCTGTGCATTGAAGCACATGGCTTCCAGTGCTGGATTAAACCCTCCAAATAACCCTAGGTAGTTGAAGTTTTTGGGGGCCCTCACAAATGATCTCCTAATACATTTGTATTTTTTTTTTACCAACTAACAGTTTCAATGGATCAATATTGTTTTGATCCATTGTTGTAGGCCCCCTAAAAGGTGTGGGGCCCATAGGTTGGTGCCAACTCTGCCTATTTGGTAATCCGGCTCTGATGGCTTCCCTCAGAGAGTCCAGTGAACTGTAGTTCACCCACCCCAGAGCTTCTGTTCCAAACTCCTTAACAAACTACAGTTCCCAAGATTCTGTGGGAGGGGGAACCATGTGAAGAAGAAGAAGAGTTTGGATTTGATATCCCGCTTTATCACTACCCTAAGGAGTCTCAAAGCGGCTAACATTCTCCTTTCCCTTCTTCCCCCACAACAAACACTCTGTGAGGTGAGTGGGGCTGAGAGACTTCAGAGAAGTGTGACTGGCCCAAGGTCACCCAGCAGCTGCATGTGGAGGAGCGGGGAAACGAACCCGGTTCACCAGATTACGAGTCCACCGCTCTTAACCACTACACCACACTGGCTTTAAACATGTCTGGATGGTGTGCATGTACCTAGGCATGAACAAAGTGGTGCCTTTTATTGATGGGGCTTTTCTTGCTTAAACCTAGAGCAAAAAATAAACAAATTACAGAAAGCCCATTCAAGCTGTTGGGAGAACATACCTCTGTGCTGCTTCCTGATCCTTGTTTCGGACACAGGAGCAGAGAATGGCCTAAGGACCACAAGCCTCCTCTGTGACCCAGCTGCCTTCAGAACAGAATACCTCAGCCAACGCTCTTAGCTGCCACCTGTGTTTTCTGAACAGCGTGCCCTTCGTGCCATCAGTCCACACTTTGGGAGACTATCTTCTTGTTATCCTTGCCAAGAGTGCTGACCTCAATTATTAACTGTGTTTAGCAGAGACATTATTAAACCTGACTCTGCTCCCCGATGAGCTATCAAATGTCCCACCTTGACTCGGCAGGAACCTTTTCCTCACCCTTTGCCCTTCCCGTTACCCTTTCGTGGTGGCACAGAGCCCTCGAAGCAGCCTCTTCCCTCCCAGCAGAAAGTAAACACCCCCCTACGTTCCCATTTCACTGATTCCACCTCCTTCAGGTCTTGCTTTGTTTTGTCTCATGCAGGCATGAGGCCCCACAGCTGCTGTTGGAGTCCAACTCCCATCAGCCCCAGTCAGCTGAGCAAGCGGTCAGGGATGATGGGAGTTGTAGTCCAACAGCAAATGGAGGACCGCAGTCATGGATGTAGCCAGGACACCCACCTGTCACCATCCTCTGTCTGGCTCTGCCTAGCAGATTTGGAATGAAATGTCTCGACAACCGTTATTTTAAATCACTTTGTGCTCAGAAAAATCTGTCATGATCTTCAGTCATTTGAAACCTATGAAGATTATATATACAGTGGTACCTCAGGTTGAGAACTTAATTCATTCTGGAGGTCAGTTCTTAACCTGAAACTGTTCTTAACCTGAACCACCACTTTAGCTAATGGGGTTCTCATCCTGAAGCAAAGTTCTTAACCCGAGGTACTATTTCTGGGTTAGTGGAGTCTGTAACCTGAAGCGTCTGTAACCTGAAGCGTCTTTAACCCGAGGTACCACTATATATATATATATATATATATATATATATATATATATATATATCACATCAGGGAGAACCTCTCATGCAGTTGATGCAAAATTACAAAAACCACACTTTTTTATCTTATTTTTTAAAAAAATCTGAACAAAAATGAGTTTTCTTGGATTTGCTGAAAACCTTTTCAGGACTTCTCAAATTCCTCCTTTCTTCCAATCAAGTTTTTCCTGTGCGCACTCAGTAAGCATAGCCAATTGAGATGCTCACCTGTCGTTGTACCGGCCTCAGCAGCCAGGTCTTTCCTCTCCGCAAGGTACCGAATGACCACTCTAAGGTACACAGGGTATGTGGCTGAGCAAGAGAGAGATGAGCAGACCCTTTTTTGTGGTCGGGTAAAAGATCTCTACCTCTTTTACTAGCTCTTTCAGCTGCTCTTTTCTGAGTTTCAACTATTCTGTTTATTTCTACTTTTAGTTAATACTTGTGGGGGGAGCTGCTCCCCTGGCTACGCCCACAGCCTCAGTCCAGCTCTTATGGGCGACATATCTTTGTAGTACGCATTTGGACAAATATGGGCAATTTTAGCACTGAACTTGTTAAGTTGTGGGTGAACATATCAGACAACACAGCGATTCTTCAAACAGCTCTTGTTTATTCACAGGCCAGAACAGAACTGAACTGAAGGGTTCAGTCAGCCTGCTTATATAGAGCTCCAGTACCACGTTACTGTAACAACTTTCTAAAACTATCCGTCACTGAACGTCACTTTCTATCCTTCATTTGCATAACTATCTACAGTATCCATCCAATCACTGAACGGCACTTTTGACCCTTCATTTGCATAACTATCTACAGTATCCCCCTGCTGGCCCAGGGTGAGAACTTCAGTACATAACAGAACTGAACATAGTGGCACCTGGAAGAAAGGTTTTAAGTTAGAAGGGGAGGGATTGAGAGGCCAAAGAACATGGCAAATGATCTGGGCAGGATGGTATAGCAGGACTGACATTGAACAGGTGTGGAAAAATCAGTGTCTGTATGGGAGGCCATTGGCCCCTCTGCATGTACCGGTATCTTTCCAAGAAAGAGCAGGAGCTAATGATAAAATATGAACTGTAGAAGAAGAGGCAACCACCGAAGGTATGTAACAGGAGCTGAGTTTCCAACAAAACTGGATGCCAATGAAGAGATGGGTGAGTTACTTGCTCAAGACGGCAAACAAAATAATTATTTTTTTAAAAAAAAATTATTCAAAATTATAACAAGACATATCATCCAAAAACATATCATCCTTGTCCCCCCCCCCCTGGATTTTACAGACACCCCCCCTGCACTTTCTTCCTTGCCCCAGTAGAACTGAGAAGGGGAGTCATTTATATTGTTAAAGCACTGGGAGCCAGAAACCCTGTTGATCTCACTTCAGTTCATCCAGATCCCCACCTTCCTCCTGCCCACCTGTTCTAGTTATGAAATGGCATTGATTCCACACGATTGTCATGGCAGCACACTGACTGCACCAACTTGCAGAAACTGAAGAGCATCCCCGCAGCCAAATATTGTAATTTGACTGCTGGGAAGCACACACCACCTTGCGGGAAGAAGGCTAGATGCCCTGCCAATTTTTTCAAAAAAGGAACTCCACGTTTATTGCACAAACACGTGATAGTTTAGGAAAGCCACTGCATATTGTAGGGAAAGTTTGTTGTTCCTTCAGTATCGCACCAAGGAAATGGCCGTTCTAAAAGGCCACTGATTCTTCAAACTCCCTGAGGGGCTCAAGTTTCTTTGCACTGGTACAAGGTCCAGATATTCAGCATACATGTGAACACGATCGCTAAAAGCAAAACATAGCGGCTCACCCCCAGAAGGTCTGGCTTCTTTTAAGTGATATCACAAGCACAGACTATGCAGCAGGGGTGTCCAAACTTTTTTTCAAAGGGCCAGATTTGATGAAGTGAAGGGCCATGAGGGCCGACTGTTTTTTAGGATTGAAGTTGTTGAGCTTTTTTCTATGATTTTACCTCAGAGCTGTTGAGCTTTTCTGAGGGTAGAAGTTGTTGAGCCACAGAGGCCAGATTAAACTGAGTGGCGGGCCGGATTAGGCCCCCGAAACAGACTTTGGATGCCTGCTAAATTGGTTCTGCATCTCTGATCAGGATTCCACCTTCAATCTTCTGTATTAGAAAGCTGAGTTCAAAGCTTAAGATCACTCATGCTACTAATAATATTTTTATTTTATTTTCTGTAGTACAGTGATACCTCGGGTTACATACCCTTCAGGTTACACACTCTGCTAACCCAGAAATAGTGCTTCAGGTTAAGAACTTTGCTTCAGGATAAGAACAGAAATTGGGCTCCGGCGGCGCAGCAGCAGCAAGAGGCTCCATTAGCTAAAGTGGTGCTTCAGGTTAAGAACAGTTTCAGGTTAAGAATGGACCTCTGGAACGAATTAAGTACTTAACCCGAGGTACCACTGTAGAACTAAGAGAGAGAGAGAAAGTGTGTGTGTGTGTGTGTGTGTGTGTGTGTGTGTGTGTGTGTGTGTTTGCAGCAAATGTTGTGGGGAGGTTGGGGAGGGGCTTGGCTTGAGCTAGGAGACATCTTATTGTAATTTGTGAAGATCTCCAGGACCACTCCCAAGTCTGTCTCTCCAGAATGCTAGATGTATTATAATTACAGTATTTAAAGAAAATTAATGTCACAATATTTCGTTTAGTGGCAGGAGAGATAATATTTGATCTATATTTGAAACACTTTTTTTTAAAAAAAAGAATTTTCATCAAACAGCTTTTGGAAGGACTCCATACTCCTACTAGAAAAGTTAGTTGAAAAACAAAGCAAGCTGGAGTGATAGAAGTTACGGCAATATTAAATTACCACCACCAACAAAATAAAACAACCCTGAGTAAACTGACAATGGTCTACTGTGACTTGAAGTTGTTGAATCTATTATTTGGCAGCCTTTTAAAAGGCAAACGTGAGAGGAGTCCTGTCAACATATCTTTCAATATATCATTATGCTAGAGATGAAAGTTCATTTTAAATTAGGAAGGCAAGCAAACAGATTCTGTTGTCAAATAACACGGGTGGTAATATGCCAAAAATTGATTGCTCCAGCTGAGATCAGACACCAATCTGTTGCTTCTTGGTAGCTAATTTTAATTCTGATTTAATATGTAGCTGAGTAGTTAAGAACCCACACACCCCGAAGTTTGACTAAACTGATTCCCAGACCTGCAGGCTCCATGAGGAAGGATAGAGACTTAATCCAGGGTGTTCTCAGTATATGCTAATCTGGAGAGAGTGGGCTAGAATATGCTAATCTGCACCTCCCATAAACCCCAGCCAACCTCTGGAAACAAAAAATATCTGGTCCCCTTTAACTTCGTATTTCAGCTGGTTGGCTAAAATCCCTTATTTTGGCTGCTGATCCCTTATTTTCGAGGCTGCTGGTCCCTTATTTTCAAATCTGTAAATTGACAGCTATGCCAAGAGTGCTGGTCAGTAATCACACCGCCCACAGTCGGAGTTAACTTTTTATTAGCACAAACACAATGTCCACAGGCTTGGCTGTGTGTCAGGCCTAATGAGCAGAGCAGCTCATTCCTGGTGGGTTTTCCTCCATGAAATCAGGTACCAAGACTAAAGGTTCCTGCCTCCCCACAGCTGTCTATGTCTCCTCCGCTCCAGGGCTTTCCCAAGCAATTGGAGACTGTGCCCACTTGCAGCCAATCTCTCCTCCACCCCTTTCATGCCTCTCCTGGTTCTGGGAGACAAGAGTGGAAGGGAGCTTGTCTCAGCAGAAGGGGGAGACACCTGTGATTCTTTACCAACCTGACTAATCTCTACCACTCTCCTCCCACTTCGCCAGCTTCAGCTTCAGCTTCTGGACTTCTTCCTGCCCAGTCTCTTCCAGCTCACTAAGCCCTATTATGCCTTTAGCTTCTGACACCTCCCCTTTGCAGTCTTCTCCCTGGGGGTGGTGTCCCACCACCCCACCCCAGGAGCTTTCCAGCTGGTTCCTCCTACCATTCCTTTGCAACCAGCTAATCCATGGCAGGAACATTCCTTTTTCCCCTCATGTATTCTGGATAATAAAAGAGAAGATGTTGCTTAATATGCCTGGTATGCGGCCAAGCCATGAGTAGAAGCATCCATCCACCTTAATTCTCTCACCAACTTATTAACCTAGATGGCACTTACAACTGCTTGTAGAGGGGGGGGAAGCAGAGAGCTCATTCCTGTTCAAACACAGCAAAAGAAAAAGTAGGTTGAATGAGGAAAACTAAGAACACAATAGCCAACACAGACAGAAATATGATCAAGTATAATTTTAGAGAACATCTGAAGGCAGCCCTGTTTAGGGAAGTTTTTAATGTTTTTAAAGTTCGATGTTTTATCACTTTTTATTTTTATTAATAATATTCTGTTGGGAGCTGCCCAGAGTGGCTGGGGAAACCCAGCCAGATGGGCAGGGTATAAATAATAAATTATTGTTGTTGTTTATGACAAGAGTGCTAATTCCCTCTGCCCCAACCACTTATTTGCCTGATATATTTATGCACACACACACACGTGTGTGTGTTTTCACTTTTTGAAACAGGGATTTGGGCATTATTATTTATTATCTATCAGTGCAGCAGGTCCCATTTCTTAATGCAGGGATGGAGAACCTTCCAGATGTTATAAAAAAATTCCTTCTAGTAGCACCTTAGAGACCAACTAAGTTTGTTATTGGTATGAACTTTTGTGTGCATGCACACTTCTTCAGATACACTGAAACAGAAGTCTCCAGACCCTTATATATAGGGGTCCAGATGTTGTTGGACTTGTAGCAGCCTCAGCCAACAAGACCAGTGATCAGATTGATGGGAAGTATAGGCCAGTAACATTTGGAGGTTTGGAACCTATAACTTCAGTGGTTGCTCAGCTGCAGCAGAAACTAAGGCTGAACGATCCTGTGCTGGGCAACAGTTACTCTGGCAACCACTGAAACACCTTTCTCTATTGCCTGAGACTTTTAAGTACCTAGCAACACTCCTGGGCTCAGGTATAGAAATTGTGTAGGGAGTGCATAGGAACATAGAATCAGACAAGAGATGGGTTCAGCATCATTTTTAACACCAGTGGAAACTCACCAGCCTCTACTGTAAATCAAGCCTAGCCCACTACTGCAGTAATGCTTCACAAAATCCTTCTGAAAACTGAGGGATCAGGATATTGCTACACCATATTTTAGCTGCACTCAAAATTGTGAGACGTGAAATCCTCAAAAGACACTAAATGTTGAAAGTTAAAAACCGATTCAGATCTTTTTTAGGTCTTCCCAGCTAAGCTTGGGTGGCTGTTTCAGTTGCAGACCCTCTGAATGCCCCTATTTTCCAGGGACAGTCCCGTATTTACAGAAGCCGCCTGGTTTCTGATCTTGGAATGTCCTGCATTTTCATAGGGCGTCCCTATTTTCACTGGAGAATTGTTGGAGGGTATGGGGATATGCAGATCTGTATATAAACTTTTAAAGGTTTAATGTTTTATTATGTTTTTATATAGGTATGTTGGAAGCCACCCAGAATAGCTGGGGCAACTCAGTCAGATGAATGGGGTATAAATAATAAAAAAAATGTATTTATTATGGAATAAATAGGTAAAGGGACACCTGACCATTAGGTCCAGTCGTGGCCGACTCTGGGGTTGTGGCGCTCATCTCGCTTTATTGGCCAAGGGAGCTGGCATACAGCTTCTGGGTCATGTGGCCAGCATGACTAAGCCGCTTCTGGCGAACCAGAGCAGCACACGGAAACGCTGTTTACCTTCCCACCAGAGCGGTACCTATTTATCTACTTGCACTTTGATGTGCTTTCGAACTGCTAGGTTGGCAGGAGCAGGGACCGAGCAACGGGAGCTCACCCCGTCACGGGGATTTGAACCGCCAACCTTCTGATCAGCAAGTCCTAGGCTCTGTGGTTTAACTCACAGCGCCACCCATGTCCCTGGTGGAATAGGACATCCCTATTTTCATTGATCAAAATGTTGGAGGGTATGCAGTTGTGGTCAAACTGAAGCGGAAACCTTCATCCTCCTTAGTCTCAATGTTGCCGCCTGTAAAACGCAGCAGTGAGGAGGATGGTAACAACCCTGGAATTGGTAGTTCTGTCACCACCTGCTGTTAGTCTCTCTGCCTTCCACCCTACCAGTCCCATGGGCACCACTGCAAAACACAAACAAACAAACAAACCCAAATGAATGTAGATTAGGAAGAAATGTAAGGTGGGATAAGAAACAGTGACTGGCCCAAGCTAACCCATTGAGCTTCTTGGCTAAGAGGGGATTTGAACTGTGGTCTCCCAAGTTCAGCACTCTCATTCACTACTCTAACCACTGCACCACTGGGTCTTTCCAGACTTGCTCTTCGCAGTAGATATGCTAATTGGGCTTGCAATGAATGTGATCCTTTGAGAGGAGCAGAAATTGAAGAGGGTGGGGGAGGTGAACTGGGGTGTTTGATAGTTTACTCTTTAATTAAATGTTGGCTTTTGACCATTCATATTATAGAGGGTATGTAATCATCTCAACTTTGGGAAACCTTGAGATAAATACCAAGTCACATAAGACAAAGCCTTGTTCCTGAAATTTGAATTCTTCCACGGTGACGCAGCTCTTTAGAGTTTGCATTTAGGTGATGACACCCACCTGGGGTACTACCAAGCCCATAAAAGAGGGAATCAGGATTGGTGCTGATCACAGCAGGCGAACCCTGAGCCCTACAAAACCGAAATCTTTCCTATGTCAGATTTCTATGCTTAGAAACAGCCATGGATTTTTATAAGCTCCCTTCAGTTTCTTCCTCAATTGTTTCTGATTGCAAGAGGTGTTAAAGCCTTGCAATCAACCTAATTGCTTCAGGAATGCTAATGTACAGTGCAATCCCATGCATTTTTATTCAGAAGCAAATTCTGCTATATTATTCCTAGTAAGTGTGCATGAGATTGCAGCCTAAATCTAGTAGTTGCGGGTCAAGACCCTGAGGCCACCTCCCATTGATGAATAAGACACAAGGACACAGTATATGAGGTTAATGGTTATTGGGCAAATTTAGGCCACAACTTTATTGGTTACAGAATGTGAGCGGTATTGGCTTAGGCACCAGAATTGATCTGCCTAAATCTGACTCCTGCCCACCATGCAGGGAGTCCTGTAAGGGTCAGCCACCAATAGGGGGAGCCCTGTTGATGCAAATCAACTCAAGCTCCCCCTGGGTTCCCGATGGGGTTGTGGCATGGCCCTAGCCACCCCGCCGGGCTTTGGACAGATCCACAACCCCGGATTCTTTTAACAAAATACCCTTATTTTTATTTATTTTTTTCTTTTTTATTTTTTATAATAATTTTTATTAGTTTTCCAAACATATAATAAAAGCAGACAATACAACAAAACAAGACATACAAACAAAGAAAAAACATGTATAATTTCATAAACTTTTTTCTTTCACCTTGTTTCCCGGACTTCCCCATACCTCCCCCTTTCTGCATCCTTGTTTTTACCTTGTCACAGCAACCCTTCATCAAATTAATCAACTCATTTTCGTTATAATTTCCTTAAGTAATAATTTACAGCTGCAATTCTCTGTATCCTAACACCTTGACATCTCAACACTCCTCAATTTTACAACAGTTTTTAAGATATAATTTAAATTTCTTCCAGTCTTCTTCCATTGTCTCTCTTCCCTGGTCACGGATTCTGCCGGTCATCTCTGCCATACCCATGTAGTCGATCACCTTCGCTTGCCATTCTTCCAGAGTGGGTAGTTCTTGTGTCTTCCAATACTTCGCCAGAAGAATTCTCGCTGCTGCAGTAGCATACATAAAAAAGGTTCTCTCCTTCCTTGACACCAATTGGCCCACCATACCCAAGAGAAAAGCCTCTGGTTTTTTAGGAAATGTCCTTTTAAGGACCTTCTTAATTTCGTTATAGATCATTTCCCAAAAGGCTTTAATCTTCGGGCAGGTCCACCAGAGGTGGTAGAAGGTACCTTCAGTCTCATTACATTTCCAGCATTTGTTGTTGGGCAAATGATAAATTTTTGCAAGTTTGACTGGGGTCATGTACCACCTGTAGATCATTTTCATTATGTTTTCTCTCAAGGCATTGCATGCCGTGAACTTTACACCGGTGTTCCATAACTGTTCCCAGTCAACAAACATAATGTCATGCCCTACGTCTTGTGCCCATTTAATCATAGCTGATTTTACCGTTTCATCCTGTGTATTCCATTTCAGCAGCAAGTTATACATTCTTGAAAGGTTCTTAGTATTGGGTTCTAACAGTTCTGTTTCTAATTTCGACCTCTCCATCTGGAAACCTATTTTCCTGTCTTGTTTAAATACCTCATTTATCTGAAGGTAATGCAACCAATCTCGTACTTTAGATTTTAATTTCTCATAACTCTGTAATTTTACACTTTCACCATCTTGTTCTAAAATCTCACAATATTTTGGCCACTTGGACTCCATATTAAGTTTTTTTGTCTCTTTAGCTTCCATTGGTGATAGCCACCTGGGCGTTTTACTTTCCAACAAATCTTTATACCTTATCCAAACATTGTATAATGCTTTCCTTATGATGTGATTTTTAAAACCTTTATGCATCTTTACCTTGTCATACCATATATATGCATGCCAACCAAATCTATTATCATACCCTTCCAAATCCAAAATGTCTGTGTTCTCAAGAAGCAGCCATTGTTTCAACCAGCAGAAAGCTGCCGATTCATAGTAAAGTCTTAAGTCCGGCAGGGCAAACCCCCCTCTTTCTTTTGCATCAGTCAGAACTTTAAATTTTATTCTGGGCTTTTTGCCCTGCCAGACAAATTTGGATATGTCTTTCTGCCACTTCTTGAAACAGTCCATCTTGTCCAAGATCTGAAGTGTCTGGAACAAAAACAGCATTCTAGGCAATACATTCATTTTGATTACAGCAATTCGGCCTAACAAGGAAAGTTTCAATCTTGACCATATTTCTAAATCTTTCTTCACTTCTGTCCAACATTTGTCATAATTGTCCTTAAATAA
Source organism: Podarcis siculus (assembly GCA_034642415.1). Lineage (NCBI taxonomy): Eukaryota > Metazoa > Chordata > Lepidosauria > Squamata > Lacertidae > Podarcis > Podarcis siculus. Next base: position 1,523,680 of record JAXCMG010000070.1, on the reverse strand, counting down.
ATTAACATTTTTCGAAGTCAAGTTTACGCCCAGGTACTTCACCTTTTTTGTTACTACTAAACCTGTTTCACTCTGAAACTCCTCTTTCTCTGCCATTGTTAGATTTTTCTCCAACACTTTAGTTTTTTGTTTATTCAGTTTAAATCCTGCTGCTTGACCAAAAATCTCAATTAGTTCTAATACTCTTTTAGTACTAGCTTCTGGCTGTTGTAAAGTCAATACTAAGTCATCTGCAAATGCCCTTAGTTTGTAATGTTTGGCTCCGACCTGGACTCCTTTAACCAACTGGTCCCCCCTAATCATGTTTAACAAAACCTCCAGGACTGTTATAAAAAGTAGAGGGGATATTGGGCATCCCTGTCATGTACCTTTTTCTATTGGTATCTCTTCTGTTACCACATTGTTCACAATTAGTTTTGCTTTTTGCTTAGAGTATATAGCACCTATACCATTTTCGAAACCTTGACCTACCCCCATCCCTTGGAGATTCTTCTTCATAAAGCTCCAGCAAATGTTATCAAAGGCTTTCTCTGCGTCCACAAAAATTAGGACAGCCTTCCTGTTAATATCCACTTCCAACAACTCCAAAATGTCTATAATGTTCCTCACGTTGTCCGACATATATCTCCCTGGGAGAAAGCCTGTTTGGTCCTTATGAATCTCCCCTACCAACACTCTCTTCAGCCTTTTTGCTAGAATGTCTGCAAAAATTTTGTAATCCACATTAAGCAATGATATTGGGCGGTAGTTTTTAACTTGGTTCTTTTCAGTTTCAGTTTTCGGTATAAGTGAAATAAAAGCTTCTTTCCACGATTCAGGTGCCTTTTTCCCCTCCAGAATTTCGTTACAGACTCCCATCAATGGTTGTACTAACCATTCCTTCAGTGCCTTGTAATATCTGGCAGTCAAGCCGTCCGGTCCTGGAGATTTTCCCAATTGCATATTTTGAATGGCACTCTCTATTTCTTGTCCTGTTATTTTCTCATTCAAAATCATTTTACTTTGTTCTGAAATCTTTGGCAGTCCATATCTCTTAATGAATTCCTCTATCTCCTGCTCATTTACTGGCCCTTGTGAATATAACTTCCTGAAGAAGCTTTGGAAACAGTTACTTATCTCATTTGGTTTATAGATGATCTTTCCATCCATTTCCAAGCTTGTTACAGTATTCAACTTTTGCCTCTTTTTCAATTGCCATGACAGAAGTTTCCCACATTTGTCAGCCGATTCAAATGTCCTTTGTCTCATTTGCTTTATTTTCCATTCTATCTCTTGATTCGTCAGTTCCATATATTGTGTCTGGTAGTACTTTATTTCTCTCAATATCTCATGAGACTTTGGTTTAGACCTCAATTTCTTTTCGCCTTCTTTGATCTTTTCCAAGATTTTTTCTTTCCTTTCATTCTGCTTTTTCCTCTTAATAGAATTTTGTTGTATTAGGAAACCTCGCATCACGGCCTTACTTGCGTCCCAGATTGTTCTTTTTTCCACATCAGTTCTCAAGTTTATTTCAAAATAATCTTTCAATGTTTTTTGGGCCTTTTTGTAAATCTCCTCATCTCTAAATAGAGTGTCATTCATTCTCCATCTGAAGGTTCCAGTTGTTGTTAGTTTCATCTCCATCCTCACAGCGTTATGGTCGGAGCAAGTCTTTGGGCAGATTTCTACCTTTTTTATCCTTGGCGCCATACTGCTAGTTGTCCAGATTTGGTCGATCCTTGTCCATGTCATTTTTGCTTCAGAGAAAAAAGTTCCCTCTCTCTCCAGAGGGTTCCTTACTCTCCATATATCAATCAAGTCCAGTGTTTCAGTCATTTGAAAGAAGGTCTTTGGTAATCTCCCATCTTTAGAAATTGTCTGTCTCTGTGCTTTATCCATATTTGTAGAAACAACGCCATTCATGTCACCCATCATTATAATTTTATAATCCAAATAGTCCATTAAAGTCTCATGCAACTTCTTGAAAAATTCCGCCTTCCCTTCATTTGGTGCGTATATTCCCAGTACCAAAATTTTTTCCCCTTGAACTTGTACTTCTATTGCCAAATATCTTCCTTGTTCATCTTTAAATATCATTTTAGGGGCCAATTTTTCTTTTGCATAAATCACTACACCTCTTTTTTTAACTTTATCTGAGGAGATAAACTCTTGTCCAAGTCTCTTGTTTACAAGTAATTTTCTGTGTGTCCTGATTACATGTGTTTCTTGTAGACATATTAGGTCTAATTGCTCTCTCTTCAAAATGTGAAAGACTTGGCGTCTCTTCCTGGGAAGGTTCAAACCATTACAATTCCAGCTAAGAAGTTGCAGAGACATTTTGCTACTATGTGCCTGTTCCTCCAACAGCTCCAAGCTTTTGTTCCTCCTCTGATGGCGGCACGAGACCAAATGATAGGTTTCCGATGTCTGTCAGTTCTTTATCTGATGTTGTATCTACTGTTCCTTTTTGTAAGTCCTCTTGGTATCTTTCCAGAAACTGTTCTTTGTCTTGAACTGTTTTTATTTTAATCTTTTTTCCTGCGTAACTAAATGACAGTCCTTGTGGAAACTCCCACCTGAAGAGTATGTCGTTTTTCCTCAGCCAGTAAACCAGGTCTTTATAAAAGGCTCTCACCTCCAAAATATATTTAGGAATGTCCTTAAAGATCTGCACTTGACTGTTCTGAATTTCAAGGGCCTTATGGTAGTGTAGGTTCAAAATTTTGTCCCTTTCTTCTTTTGATCTCAGTGTAATCAGGCAGTCCCTGGGCTTCTTGCCTTGTCTTCTACCCAACCGGAAAGCTGTTGTTATTTCAATGGCTTCCTCCTGTAGCTCGTCCTGCCAAAACTCCAAAATGTTCTCTGTGAGGAATTCCACAAGACTGTCTTTCTCACTCTCAGGAACCAATCTTAATTTTAAGTTTTTTTCCTTTCTCTGGAGTTCCCATAAGGATAAGGTTGCATCGTGTTCATTCACTTTTTTTGTAATTGGTGCAAGCTCCCTCTTTGTCTCATCTGCAATGTCTTTTGCACTTTGAGCAATTTTTCTTGTCTCAGAATTTTCTTGAATCAATTTATTTATAGATTCTGTATTGGAGGCTACGCTTGCCGTGTTCAGGTCCAATCTCACTGTCAATTCATTCAATTTTTTTGAGTTCTCCGCTGACTGCTTTGTCAGTGCTTCCAAAGATGTATTTATTTTAAGCAATGCTTGTGTCATTGATTCCATAGATGCAGTTGGAACTTTTTCCTGTCCAGCTGGTATTGTCCCTTGTATCGAAGCCCTTTTCTTTTGTGTCTGCTGAGTTAGTTTTGCTTTTGATCTAGTTGTTATCTCCTCTGGTTGGCCACTCATATCCTCAAGGTCAGTTCTCACAGGAAATGCTCACAGGCGGAAAATTCCACTCTCTTCCTTTCACTGTAACACTTTAGCAAGTTCTTTTTAAACCCTCTAGAGGGAGCATTTAATTGTATCCAATTGAAAAGCACAAAAAAAACATGTGGCAGGAAACAAAGAGTCCAAAAGTCCCCAGTTGCAATTTGTAATACTTTCAGTATAGTCAAAAGTTCAGCAAAATAACTCCGTTGAGATCTTATAACTTTGTTTCAAACAAACCCCCAACTTTGTATCCAATTTAAATTGACAGTTCCCTTTCCCGGTGCCTTGCTCCGGCAGCCCTTCCCAGGGTTTCGACAATGGAAAGTCTTTTTCTTCCCCTAGATTTACTTCAGCAGGTTTACAATGTCCAAATCTATTCCCCCCTTCTCCTGCTTGCTGGGGGGAAATTTAGTTCCGATGCCAAGTTTGACAGCTCAAAGGCTCCGCTTCTTTTAAAAGCAGCTCTGGTCTTTCGTTGCTTTGTTTGCCATGCAGTTCGGGGGGGCAGACTTCCTTACTTAATGCCTTCCCCGTTTTCAGCCAAATTTCATAAAATTAATTTAAAAGTCCCGTCTGTCAGGTTTACTCACGGGGTTTATGTTCAGAATCCAATTTCAGGAAGGAATCGGCGCTCTCCGCTCAACGGCGACGCGGCTTCACTCCGCGGGCTGGGTTGCGACTCTCAGCACCGCGCTCTCCCGATGCCACTCCGTAGCCTTTAAAAAGGCTATTTTGCAGTACCGGGGGGCGCGAAAGGTGCCCACCGAGTCTCCTTGTTCACAGGCTTCTGCGCCTGTGATTTCAGGGGTCCCCCGCTCGCCGTAGCGGGTCAGACCCGAACTCGCGGAGCAGTCCTCCTTCAGAGCTCGAAGCGAGGACCGCCATTGAGCGCTGGCGCCGACCGGAAGCCTTATTTTTAAATGGGTTTAAATGGGTTTAAATAAGCTTAAATGGTCCCGGCCACGCCCTCCGGCCAGCCAGATTGGTCAGCCAGAGCTATGACGTGGCCAGGACCTCCAGATGACACGGGACACAGTCCCGCCCCAGCCAGAGGGGATTGGGTAGCCACCTGGTCTGTCCGCAACTCCTCCCCACCCGGAAGTGGAACAGATAACTCTTCCACAGAAAATGGCAATTACAGTGGTACCTTGGGTTACAGACACTTCAGGTTACAGACTCTGCTAAGCTAGAAATAGTACCTCGGGTTAATAATTTTGCTTCAGGATGAGAACAGAAATCATGCTCTGACGGTAGCGGGAGGCCCCATTCGCTAAAGCGGTGCTTCAGGTTAAGAACAGTTTCTTAAAAAAAAAAATTAAAAAAAATTCCCATTTAACAAACCAATCATATCACATTAATTCCAAATTATACCAATACACAATAAATTCCAAATATTTAGCTGAATTTTAAATTTTTGTTGGGAGTACCCATGTTTCGAGTTCAGAAAGGGTCCAATCATCTCATATTTCTGCTGCTCTGATGTTCCAGGTTAAGAACAGTTTCAGGTTAAGAACAGACCTCCAGAACGAATTAAGTTCTTAACCCGAGGTACCACTGTATTCCTCTGCACTGATTGATATTCAATACTGTTGTGTTCCATGCAGACAGGATAGTGACGGCATGGCGTATCTAATGCATTTCAGTAGGAATTGATGGGGCATCTGGTTTGGCCCTGAAAGGGAAAAGTGGTAGCGTATCTGCCTTGCATGCAGAATGTCTCTGGTTCAATCCTGGCATCTCCTCTATCTGAAAGCCTGGAGAGCTGCTGTCAGTCATTAGAGACAGAACTGACCCGGATGGGTCAGTGCTCTGGCTTTCTGAGTCCCCAGGAGAGTACAACACTTGATTGTAATAGATGGCTGACTTCTTTTCTTTAAGGGAGAAAAAGCAGCTGCAGGAGGCTATGATCAAGAGTAGAAAAATGGCAGAGGGCAGGAAATGCTTAACCCTTTCCCTTCCGGCTCTTTGTTGGTTTTTGGGCTTCCTAAAATTGCAAACACTTCCCTCTGCCTGAGTTAAAGGCAATTGTTCAATGGACAGAAGAAAACCTGTGGGTGGCACTGCTCATATATCTATATTTAAATTTTTTGTTTTACAATTTAAAATACTCATTTCATTTTTTGTATTTATATATTTAATTAAATTTTCTGTTTTACAGTTTAGAATACTCATTTAAAAATCCTCAAAATATCAAAGACTTCCTTTTCTCTCTTTCTGTGGTTCATTTTGTATATCATAACTCCCTGCATAGTTTACATGAACTAAACCATTCAGAATTCCATTATCACATCCATCAAAACTTATTTACTCTGTTGAATTTATCTTAATGGTGCCAACATTTTCAAGTGCACACAATTTTCCCCAATATATTCAATAAACATTTTCCAATCTTCTCTAAACGTATGTTCCTCTTGTTCTCTTATTCTATATGTGAAGTCCATGAGCTGCACATAAAATACTATTTTACATCTTTGAGATATCAATGGCTTTTCTTCTCTTTCCCTGGTTCATTTTACATATCACAGTTCCCTGCATTTTTTACAAAAACTATACCAATCAGTATTCCATTATTGCATCCATCAAAACTTATTTACACTGTTGAATTTATCTTAACGCTGCCAGCGTTTTCAGCTGTACACAATTTCCCCCCATATATTCAATAAACGTTTTCCAATATTCAGGGTGGCACTGCTCTTGAGCCTGCAAAAGTGGCTGGAGGGGAAAGACTTATTAAGCAGTTCCTCTGCCTCTGGCTGCAGGAAGCCTTTTGCAGCTTATCATCAAAAACCTAGGGAGATGCCTACACATGTCTAATGCCTAGCTTGGTCCAGAAGTTAAAATGAAAATGAGCCATGCGGCAGTTCAAATATAAACAGAGTTACTATGGCATCAGCTTCATGAACTACATCTAGTCTACTTCATCAGATACATGAAGTTATCCTGAGTTGCAGTTGTGTACGTTGTTACCAAAGTTGGGTGCCCCCCGCTCTCTGCTGAGCAATAGCAAGGTCCCAGGGGGTTCCAGGCATGCATCCGGGATCTGTGTACCTTTAGAGAATTGAGACACGGTGGAGATTGCTGTAGCTTTAAGAAATATGGTTTATTCACCTATTTATACCTTCAGTCTGCATGGAGGGAGTCCATATCTTGCAGCATGGCCATTTCAAGAGGGGCTTGTCCCCCACAGCAGTGCAGCCATGGAATCTAAATCATGGAGATCTTTCACCTTTGGTGGACGTGCCCAAGGATTAAGGCTTTCTGGGATATGATATATAATGAATTGAAAAAGGTATTTAAGTATACCTTTCTGAAGAAACCAGAGGCCTTTCTCCTGGGCATGGTCGGCCAATTGGTGCCAAAGAAGGACAGAACTTTTTTTATGTATGCAACAACAGCAGCTAGAATACTTATTGCAAAGTATTGGAAGACCCAAGATCTACCCACTCTGGAAGAATGGCAGATGAAAGTAATAGATTATATGGCGCTGGCAGAAATGACTGACAGAATTCGAGACCAGGGAAGAGAGACGGCGAGAGAAGATTGGAAGAAATTTAAAGAATACCTTAAGAAATACTGTAAAATTAATGAATGTTGAAACGATGTTGACTTTGAAATTAAGTGGTTGTTAGCTGTAATGATTAAGAAAAAGGAAAGAAATGTGAAGATTTAAACAAAACTAAAGGAGAGGATTTGCTGAATATATTAATAGAAATTGGAATACAGTAAGGGAAGGTACGAGGAGGTCGGGGAAGTAAGGTTAAGGAAAAAAAAGGAAATGAACTTATACTTGTTTTTTCTTTTGTATGTTTTTTTTTCTTTTTCTATGTTTGTCTTTATGTTTCTTATAACCCTTGAAAACCTAATAAAAAATTTCTTAAAAAAAAAGAAAGAATCTAAATCATGGAGAGCCAGTGTGGTGTAGTGGTTAAGAGCGGTAGTCTCGTAATCTGGGGAACCGGGTTCGCGTCTCCGCTCCTCCGCATGCAACTGCTAGGTGACCTTGGGCCAGTCACACTTCTTTGAAGTCTCTCAGCCCCACTCACCTCACAGAGTGTTTGTTGTGGGGGAGGAAGGGAAAGGAGAATGTTAGCCGCTTTGAGACTCCTTAAAGGGAGTGAAAGGCGGGATATCAAATCCAAACTCCTCCATCATCTCTCCCAGTCAGCCTTCAGCCAGCCTGCCCAAGATGGAGCCCAGTCTTTTCCTTCTTGTTCCCAGAACACCTTGCTCAAAAACTCTCTTCTCGCTTCAAACACTCACCCCATCACTTTGGCAACACCTTTCTCCCCAGACCAAAGGATTCCTCTCAGATGCCCTTTCAACCCGTTTTGTCAGGTTAGCAGATTTTCTCTTCCCTGGGCCAGCCAGGCTGCTTTGCGTAAATCAGTCCTGGGATTCCTTGCCTGACACAGTTTTGCAGCTTGTACTTTCATCCATATCCCAATGAATAAAAAATCCTACCCTTTATCAATTTCTAGGGTTTAGGGGGTTCCCCCCTCCAAATCTATAACACCACTTTGAATTTGCAAGGTGAATGCAAGTGACTCATGGTTCTTATTGTCATGCTTCCTTGTAACATCTGAAATGGGAGATTATACAACTCCTTGGTGTGTATACTGTGGTGTAATGGTTAGGAGTGGTAGACTCGAAATCTGGGGAACCGGGTTCGTGTCTCCACTCCTCCACATGCAGCTGCTGGGTGACCTTGGGCTAGTCACACTTCTCTGAAGTCTCTCAGCCCCACTCACTTCACAGAGTGTTTGTTGTGGGGGAGGAAGGGAAAGGAGATTGTTAGCCGCTTTGAGACTCCTTCGGGTAGTGATAAAGTGGGATATCAAATCCAAAATTCTTCTCAGGTGCTCTTCTGTGTTCAACTCCTTTTGCTTTCTGGTTCAGCATTTTTTAAAACGGCAACCAAAATCTTCAAGAAAATGCTTTGTAAGGTGTGTTTTTTTTATTGTATAGCACTTCATGATCATATTTCAGGAATAATTTCATTTGTTGCAATTTTGAATTTCTAGGGTTTAAGGGGACCCCCCCAAAAGAAACCCCTATAACAATATGTATGTACACACACACACACACACACACACACAGTTAGGTGCGTGATTGTAAATACTAAATTCAATACAGAGATTGGCATGTACCACTTACCTTCCTACCAACATTTAGCACAGTTTACTTCTTTGTTTCCATGTAATGCTAGTGGGAGACTAAAAATTATGCTTTTCAGATCTTATTACCCACTTAAAGACAGGTTTGCATCTACCTGGAACTGTGTGTTTTTTAAAGGACACCAATGGAATAGGCACAGGTTGGAACATGCAAAGCATGTGTAGCTTCCATTTACTTCTTTGTGTTGGAAAAAAAGCATGTAAGCACCGCTAAATGTTGATTCAGATTAAAAAATAAAAAATAACCTGCCAGAAATGAACCCCCGAGGCAGCTCAGAGTGATTTCAAGCTAAATGAAAAATACAGTGTAAAATTACAAACTGAAAACCGAAATAAATTAAAACAAATTTACACCCTAGCAATTAAAATACCTTCAGAAAGATAGGAGGTTAATGCAGAACAGGCTAGTAGCAATTATTAAATTAGCTTTAAAAAGTGTTCAGCCCACCACCCTCAATGACTTTCAAGTGCTTCTGACTATGGTCTGATGGGTTTGTGGTGCTCAGCAATGCTCCCTGCTGACATCTCTTTCAGTAGCATGTTAATAAGTCAAAGCATGCTGCCAGCAGTACATGGAAGCATATGATACATACATGTGCCACGAAGCTCCGTACACAGAGAGACACAAATTGTGGCATATTGTGGTCTTACGTGAATCAACCCTGCCTTTGGTTCCACCGTGTTTAATAATATGTGACGCAGGTGGGGCTGTGGTCTAAACCACTGAGCCTCTGGGGCTTGCTGATCAGAAGGTCGGCGGTTCGAATCCCCACGACGGGGTGAACTCCCGTTGCTTGGTCCCAGCTCCTGCCAACCTAGCAGTTTGAAAGCACACCAAAAAGTGCAAGTAGATAAATAGGTACCACTCCAGTGGGAGGGTAAACAGTGTTTCCATCCACTGCTCTGGTTTTGCCAGAAGCGGCTTAGTCATGCTGGCCACATGACCCGGAAAAACTGTCTGCGGACAAATGCTGGCTCCTTCAGCCTGTAAAGCGAGATGAGCGCCGCAACCCCAGAGTCGTCCGCAACTGGACTTAACTGTCAGGGGTCTTTTACCATTACCTTTTTACCTCTCCATCAGTAGCCCAGCTAAAATCATACCTGGAGAAATTTAAACTAAGACCCCCCTCTGCGCTATAAAGTAGTGCCGTATTTATTATTTTATTTTGTAAAATTTATAAACTGCTTTATTGTAAAACAAACAAACAAACCTCAAAGCAGCTTGCACATCATACCACTTGACACAGACATCTCTCCCCCCTCCGAAAAAAATCCTGGGAACTGTAGTTTGTTAAGGATGTTGAGAGTTGTTAGAAGACCCCTATGCCCCTCACCACCCACTCCCTCTGTGCAGCCCCAGGCACTGGCAAACCACGCTACACCACTGCTCAGAAGCAATTTTGACTCTGTGGCTGGAAAAGTTTCCCCATCCATGCCCTAAGGCTAGCCCATAATCAAAACTGGTACTGTCTCATCACTGTACTGAACATACTGCAGAAAACTGGTAGTATATTCTTGTTTAATAGATTTTGTGTGTGTGTGTGTCCCCTCGTCCTTTCTTTTTCTGATTCCAGTTACAAGCTTTGCATAATGGAAAGCCATTCCCTGGCCTAGTTGAGTGACTAGGTAGTCTGACTCTGAGCTGGACTGTTGCTAGCTTTCCAAGACCTGGTTTGCACCTCTGTGATTCACGCTCAGAAAAATGGAGACAATTCCTAAGTACTTGCCTCAGAAAAGTATTTCACTTGTTGTCAGTTTATTGCTTTGAAGAGACTTCGGTTCTCGGTGTCTGGCTCCTCAGTGTATGTGCTGGGGAAATAATGCACCCTGTGGGTGTTTTCCCCCTCTTTGATAAAGGGCATATTAACTTTTTGGCACATGCAAACAGCTTAATTTCTGCACAATGTTCGCTTGTGTGCCATTACGGGGCCAACTCCTAACCACAGATTTGTTAGCGGTGATACTGTAACCAAATTCAGGATGGTAACTGTAAAAGCTGAGAATTTCTGCCTCCCACCAAGATTTATTTAATTACTCTACATTTTTGTTTAGGAATGATATCGGGTGGATAAGCCGCCTAGGGTGTCTCAAACCCTTCCAGTGCATTCAGTGAAGAGAATCTGTTTTTCCCGAGGAAAAGGCTGCTCCCCCCTGCCCCGCAGTTTAGAGGTGTCAGTTGCCTTGAAGCTCTGCATTATCTGATGACAGCTTCCGTACTTTACATGTCTGTGATAGGGGGGAATGTGCAAAGAGGTAAAAACCTGCCATCTGACAGTCTGTCCTAGTGTCAAAAAGGTCTCACACACATATTTATTATTATTATTATTATTATTATTATTAAATACACACATATTGCAAATATACAAGCATACAAACATACATTTCATACAATCCTTAAATATACACAAACATACCTACATTCAGTCCCACAGATAATTCCTTTTCCCATCGCCATCCACCACCCCTCACCCCACCTTTGTGTTACTCAATCCAATCTACTCAATGGCAATTTCTTTCCACTTCTATTACTTTCTTTCACACACCTCTAACCTAATTTCATGCTTCTTTTTCTATTACACATTGTTATCCATCTTATTTAGTATTTCAATATTTAAAACGGAACTTGTTTATTCTAATAGGAGTTCTGGTTTTTCAATATGGTTTTGTAAGTATCCTTTAAACACCTTCCAGTCCCTGTCTATCTTCTCTTTTGAGATCCTTCCAATTTCTCCCATTGTTTTGGATATATTGTAGCACTCCAATAATTTGGCAAGCCACTCTATTTTTGTCGGTATATTACCACTTTTCCAATTTTCCCAATCAATAGCCTTGCGGCTACTGTTGCGTACAAATATAATGTCTTGTCTTCTTCCTTTAGACTTCCTGGTACTATTCCCAATAGAAAACCTTCTGGTGTTTCTCTAAATGGTCTCACGTGCATATCAAATTAAGAGACAAAGATGATGATTGGAATGTAGCAGACATCTCAGTGGTGTGGCATCCTTTGCTGGTGCCCGGGGCGCATGCAAACACCAGGTGGGACCAGGGGCTGGGCGCGGAGGGTGAACAAAGCCTGCCACATCAGCTGAACTCACTGACAGGTGGGCACGTGCCACATGGGGTTCACGGGGCCGCACTGCACTGCCTGCCCACCAACCTGCACGGGGGGGGGGGAGCCCAGCCGACCCACACGGCCCTTGGCAAGGAGTCTGGGAGCGGAGTGGCAAGACCAGGCCTAGTGACCCACGGCGGCAGGCAAGGCGGAGATCCCTGCATGGGGGTGCCTGGCTTGCAACCCCTCAAAATCATGGTGCTACGGCCCCCCTGGCTTTCCCCATGCTATGTCCCTGCTCTTAGTGGTGCGGCAATAAAACTGCTAGTACATTGCAAAGATTGTTTGTAATAATAATAATAATAATTTTTATACCCCGCCCTCCCCAGCCGAGGCCGGGCTGAGGGCGACTAACCATCAATAATAAAAACAAGTTGAATGAATACAACTTAAAAACAAGATTAAAATACAACATTAAAACATTAAACAATTAAAATGCAGCCTCATCACAGGAGGAGAAAGGAAAAAGAAAGAGGGGGAGGGAATCAAATTGACTCCAAGCCAAAGGCCAGGCGGAACAACTCTGTCTTACAGGCCCTGCGGAAAGAAATCAGATCCTGCAGGACCCTGGTCTCATGAGACAGAGCGTTCCACCAGGCTGGAGCCAGTGTTGAAAAAGCCCTGGCTCTGGTTGAGGCTAATCTAACTTCCTTAGGGTCCAGGACCTCTAGGGTGTTGCTATTTATGGACCTTAAGGTCCTCCGTGGGGCATACCGGGAGAGGTGGTCCCGTAGGTACGAGTGTCCTAGGCCGTTTGTAAAGCTAAGCAGGGTCTGGTCTGGTTTCAAATGGGATGGGGGACCCCCACGTGTTGAGATCCTGCATTGCTGGGGGTTGGACTAGATGCATCTCAGGGTCCCTTCCAATTCTACGATTCTATGACGCTGTCATGGAGTAGTGGTCTACTGACCTATTTCTTCACTCATTCGTAGTTTACAAACTGTAGTTACGCCAAAACCAAAATGGCACACAACGCTCAACTGGATGACATAGCCACTATTTTTTATTTTGCTTTCTGGACCAGATGAGGTGAACTGTAATTCTAGAGAGGGAGGCTGCACAGTGTACAAAGATGCGGGGAGATGGCAAAAACAAGCTGAACAGGGGTTTCACAAAATGGCAAAACAATGCTGGTATTGGGGTCAAGGGAAAAGGGTGGTTTCTTATTTTTAAAGAGCTATGTGAGCTTGAGTGGTACAGGAGGGGAATTCGACATACAGTGGTACCTCGGGTTACAGACGCTTCAGGTTACATACGCTTCAGGTTACAGACTCCGCTAACCCAGAAATATTACCTCGGGTTAAGAACTTTGCTTTAGGATGAGAACAGAAATTGTGCTCTGGCAGCGCGGCGGCAGCAGGAGGCCCCATTAGCTAAAGTGGTGCTTCAGGTTAAGAACAGTTTCAGGTTAAGAACGGACCTCCGGAATGAATTAAGTACTTAACCCGAGGTACCACTGTATAAATATCCCTTTTAAACATTTCGCGCTCTCGAAATGGTATGGGGAGCTGTGTTGCTTGTTCACAAACGGTACCATGGGTGCACTCCAAGAAATGCTTCCAGCCCATATCTATTAATTCTCCACAGGCTAGCTACACTAGTTATGGCTGAAGGCAATTATTCGGTTTATATTCATACCGAACTCCTTGCCAGTGGAAGTCTTTCAGCACTGCCTGGCTTCTAGCCTGTGTCTCTGGGAAATCATGAGCCAGTCAACCTTGATTAATAGGTATGGTTGTGCTGTTTAATTGCTCAATCAGTTAGATTAATCAATTAAAGTGGGAGGGGAGCTAGATCTGCCCAATGGGTCGGGTTTTTAATTCCCCTACCGCCGTCCCCCCACAGACCAACCTTGACAGGTGAGTAGCATAATGATGGCAGGTGATTGGCATCTGTCAGCTGCTGATTGGCAGTTCAACAAACAAACAATACAAGCAAGAAACATGCAGACCAGTATACTAGATATCCACATGGCCACTGCTCCTTGTACATTTTTCGAATCTATGGGTTGTGCTGAAGAGGATTCCAGCGAAACAGTCAGATTAACGGGGATCACTGTCCGTTGTTATTCACCATGAACACCTAAATAAAGTTTTACCGCTTAGCCCACAGAATAGCGTCTATTACTTTGTTTCTTTTTTATTGAAAACATATCACCCTTATTCCCCCCCATTTTTCCTCCCTCCTCCCACAGAACCCATCCACACACACACCCGACTTCCCTCAGTTCCAGTCTTTGATTTCTCTAAAAATGCTGTTTTCTGCATGTTACACAGTTGTATAGATCCTCAAACTATTTAGCTGATTATTATCAATAAAAAGTTTGTGAATGTTTATTCAAAACCAGCCAAGGAGTCCAGTTCGCTTTGTTGCGTCTTCAAATACTTTGTAAAGGGTTCCCATTCATCTTTAAAGTCACAGTTATCCTTGTCCCGTAGCTTGTATGTCAGTTTTGCCAGTTCTGCATAGTCCATTAAATTTTCTTGTTATGACTCTTTAGTTGGGATTTCTTCAGTCTTCCATCCTTGTGCTATTAAAACTCCCGCGGCCATTGTCACATACATGAATATGTTTTTCAGCTTTTTTGGCAGATCTTTCCCTACAATTCCTAATAAAAATGCTTCAGGTTTTTTAACAAATGTTAAATGGAACATTTTCTTCAATTCGTTGTATATCATTTCCCAATTTTTTTTGATTACCTTACAATCCCACCACATATGATAAAATGTCCCCTCCTTTTCCTTACACTTCCAACATATATTTGAACATTTTTGTACATTTTCCCTAACTGCACAAATGTACAGTTTTGTACATTTTCCCTAACTGCACTCGTGTTGTATACCATCTGTACATCATCTTCATGTAATTCTCCTTCAATAGGGAACAATCTGTAAATTTACATCCATTACTTTGTTTCAACCATAGACTTATTATACTTCTGCAGACTTTCAAAGATTGACAGACGTGTGTTCAATTGATTTCAAATATATTAGAGAATTTACAAGTGCACACATGTTGGTTTTTGTTACTAAATCATGTATATTATGCAATAAGAATTACAGTGCTATCTAGTATACTGGTCTGTGTGTTGCTTGTATTGTTTGTTTGTTGTGTCAAGTTTGCAACACAGGGGTTTGTTGTTCTGTATTGCTGATCGGCGCCGAAGAATTGATGCTTTTGAATTATGGTGCTGGAGGAGACTCTTGAGAGTCCCATGGACTGCAAGAAGATCAAACCTATCCATTCTTAAGGAAATTAGCCCTGAGTGCTCACTGGAAGAACAGATCCTGAAGCTGAGGCTCCAAGACTTTGGCCACCTCATGAGAAGAGAAGACTCCCTGGAAAAGACCCTGATGCTGGGAAAGATTGAGGGCACAAGGAGAAGGGGACGACAGAGGACGAGATGGTTGGACCGTGTTCTTGAAGCTACAAACATGAGTCTGACCAAACAGCAGGAGGCAGTGGAAGACAGGAGTGCCTGGCGTGCTCTGGTCCATGGGGTCACGAAGAGTCGGAGACGACTAAACGACTAAACAACAACAACATTGCTGACTTGGCAGTTGGCAGCAACATTGTTTGAAGATGCCCTTTCTGCAATCCATAACATGAGAGCTAACTTCTCAGCTTTGCACCTACGTGGCGAAAGCATCTAGCCATAAAGGGCAATAGGAAGATTGCCCATGCAGCTGCTTAGAGCATGCTGCTGTTAACGCCAAGGTTGCAGGTTCAATCCCCATATGGGACAGCTGCATATTCCTGCATTGCAAGGGGTTGGACTAGATGATCCTCAAGGCCCCTTCCAACTCTACAGTTCTATGATTCCACGACAGCATACATGATAACTCCTGCCAAAGAATAATTAGGGCAAAAACATTGTGGCGAGTTGGTATTCCCTCTACCAATTATATGCCTTTATTTTGTGGCGCCTTATTTTTTGACGAAATGTGAAACTGCAATTATGCTACGGCACAGGTAACCCACATGGCATGTAGAAAATGTAATAATGCCGAAAGGATGATGAGTGCGTCCATTTGTCTCTGCCAGTGTGCGCTTGCAATTTCTAAATGAAAATCCTGCCCAGAAAATGGTGACAGGGAGTACAGTAGTACCTCGGGTTACAGACTCTTCAGGTTACATACGCTTCAGGTTACAGACTCCGCTAACCCAGATATAGTACCTCGGGTTAAGAACTTTACCTAAGAATGAGAACGGAAATCGTGCGGCGGCGGGAGGCCCCATTAGCTAAAGTGGTACCTCAGGTTAAGAACAGTTTCAGGTTAAGAACGGACCTCCAGAACGAATTAAGTTCTTAACCCAAGGTACCACTGCATGCATGTTTCTTGCTGTCAGACTGATTTGAGGAATAGAAATCCTAGAATACCATGTGTGTGAGAGGGTTGCTAGCTGGATAGTTACATTTGCTCATCAAAACGACAGAAGTTCTAGTCATTTCTCAAAGGCGTCCAGTTCAAATTATCCCTAAACAGGGCAGCCTTTAGATGTCTTCTAAAAGTTTGGTAGTTATTTTTCTCTTTGACATCTGGTGGGAGGGCGTTCCACAGGGCGGGCGCCACTACCGAGAAGGCCCTCTGCCTGGTTCCCTGTAACTTGGCTTCTCGCAGTGAGGGAACCGCCAGAAGGCCCTCGGCGCTGGACCTCAGTGTCCGGGCAGAACGATGGAGGTGGACATGCTCCTTCAGGTCTGCTGGGCCGAGGCCGTTTAGGGCTTTAAAGGTCAGCACCAACGCTTTGAATTGTGCTCGGAAACGTACTGGGAGCCAGTGTAGGTCTTTCAAGACTGGTGTTATATGGTCTCGGCTAGACTCTCTGCTAAACTCTCTGAAGCTGGACAACGCTCAACAAGACCTGTGCTTCGCTCCAACAACAACCCCACTGTCACGAATGAGCACTGGCCCTGTCAATTCAAATGAGCGCAGAGAAGCCCCAAACACCGTTTTCTGAGGCCAGGACAACTAGCTCGGCGTCAACATGCAAGCATGAATGCTGGGGCAGGTAATACATTAACAAAACTGTACTGAAACCTAAGAACAGCTGCTTGTCAGGACATGCAGTGGAGAGAAATGGCTCATAATAGCTACCACTTATATTATGAATGTTTCATAGTTGTTTGGCAAAGGTAGCTGCTGGGTCTCAATAAGTGTTTTGTGTCGTGCTTTGCGGCGTAACGTTGCATGCCTCACCGCAATAGGCTGCTAGCTAAAGCCACCTGGATTAGAAGAATAACCGTAGCAGTGAGTTGCACGTTTCAGTAGCTTCTCTTAAGAACCACACACTGATAGAGAAGTGTCTTCCCTGATACAAAGGACCAGCTGCTCTGGTAAAATGCAGACACTTTGGAAAGATGCGTAGACCTCAGCCGACACGCAGTACTCAGTTCAGGATTTGGCTCTTTTTTCTAATTTCTAGCACACATAATATGATTTTTTTTTTACTGCTTTTTATGTTTCTTTTCTTTAAGATATGAGTTCCTTTCAAAATGGGCTTGTGATGAGAAAGTTACAAAGAAACATCGGGAGAGGGAAAGTAGGGAAAGAGACCTTTTATTCAGCAGTTAATTCAGACTAAAATTTGTCGTAAAAACTGGGGACAGTATGAGGGAGCACGTATGAGGGAGTTAAGACTCACTTTTAATCTTTTCACAGAAAAGAAAAGTGTGTGGTGGGAAAACCTCATAGACACAAGCAGACACACAAACACCAACCTGGTACCCTTGAGATGTTTTGGAATACAGTGGTACCTCAGGTTAAGTACTTAATTTGTTCCGGAGGTCCGTTCTTAACCTGAAACTGTTCTTAACCTGAAGCACCACTTTAGCTAATGGGGCCTCCTGCTGTTGCTGCGCCGCTGGAGCACGATTTCTGTTCTCATCCTGAAGCAAAGTTCTTAACCCAAGGTACTATTTCTGGGTTAGCGGAGTCTGTAACCTGAAGCGTATGTAACCCGAGGTACCACTGTACAACTCTGGGCTGACGTGAGTTGTACTCTGAAATGTCAGGAGGGCACCAGGTTGACAAAGGCTCCTCTAGAGGAAAAAATAAAGACATCCACGCACACTTACGACACTATATAAAGGTAAATGTACCCCTGACCGTTAGGTCCAGTCGCGGACGACTCTGGGATTGCACGCTCATCTCACTCTATAGGCCAAGGGAACCTGCGTTTGTCTGCAGACAACTTCAGGGTCATGTGGCCAGCATGACTAAGCCGCTTCTGGCGAACCAGAGCAGCGCACGGAAACGCCGCAGCGGTACCTATTTATCTACTTGCACTTTGAGGTGCTTTAGAACTGCTAGGTTGGCAAGAGCCAGGACAGAGCAACGGGAGCTCACCCCGTCGTGGGGATTCTGGTCGGCAAGCCCTAGGCTCTGTGGTTTAGACCACAGTGCCACCCACGTCCCACAATGCTATATAGGCAATAATAAATGGGTGGCTGGCTGCCCCTGACTCTGTTGCAAATGACCCCAATTGACCTTCTGTCTGACACGCCAGCCTTCCAGGGAAACATTAATTAATTAATTAATTAATTGCTGATATTTATTAGCTGCTTTCTTCACCCAAGTGACTCAACATGATTTTCGAAAAGCAAATAATTTATGGGGGTGCAGTGGAATCTTGGCTCCCATGCGAGTCACCATCCACCATCTGAAGAGGTGCAGCCCAGACACGGGTTCAACCTGTTCACTGAAAGCTAGGACACGAGTCTTTCTTCTGGATCGGAAACCACCTCATTCTGATCCTTCTACATTCCTGTCTTCTGTGTGAAGTTAAGTTTCCTCTGACAATGTCTTCTTGCAAGAGAAAGAGAGCCTCTCTGCATGTTATGCATTTAAAGCACACCTGAAGCACATTCCCCACACCTAAGAATTCTGGGCATTGTAGTTTGTTAAGAGTCGCTGGGCATTCTAGCTCTGTGAGGGGTAAACTACAGTGCCCAGAATTCTTAGAGGGAGGAAATGTGCTTTAAATGTTTTTTAAAGGTGTAACGTGCAATTAAGACTCTGCTCATTGCAGCTAGCCCATCTGATAATCTAACCAGGACAAGCTTACATTACATTCAGGACCATGGCCCTCTACTAGGCCTTTAATATCTTACTAATGAGTTCCATAAATTACTAATAACTCTCTTAAATGACTCACATTGGTACAGCATGTCTTACCATACTGAACGTGCCATGATCTCACAGGGAGGAGGAATGGGGGGGATCTTTATTAGCTTGCTAGCTAATAGAGAAATTAAATACTTGGGAAGAAATCTTTCCAGTTCAGGACTGACAGCTTCAGGTTTCCTAGTGTGAGTGACGTCTCCTCTCTCTGTAGCATTTCACACTCGGATAGCTATAAGAGCCAATGCTAGGAAGAGATTAGAAAAGTGCAATAGCTTTAAGTGGCAATTTGTTTCATTTAATTTCATTTCTTTAGAAATAATACCTAAACATATCTCTGAGCAGTATGCTGTTGTTGTTTAGTCATTTAGTCTTGTCCAACTCTTCGTGACCCCATGGACCAGAGAATGCCAGGCACTCCTGTCTTCCACTGCCTCCCACAGTTTGGTCAAACTCATGCTGGTAGCTTCGAGAACACTGTCCAACCATCTCGTCCTCTGTCGTCCCCTTCTCCTTGTGCCCTCCATCTTTCCCAACATCAGGGTCTTTTCCAGGGAGTCTTCTCTTCTCATGAGGTGGCCAAAGTATTGGAGCCTCAGCTTCACGATCTGTCCTTCCAGTGAGCACTCAGGGCTGATTTCCTTAAGAATAGATAGGTTTGATCTTCTTGCAGTCCATGGGACTCTCAAGAGTCTCCTCCAGCACCATAATTCAAAAGCATCAATTCTTCGGTGATCAGCCTTCTTGATGGTCCAGCTCTCACTTCCATACATCACTACTGGGAAAACCATGACTTTAACTATACGGACCTTTGTTGGCAAGGTGATGTCTCTGCTTTTTAAGATGCTGTCTAGGTTTGTCATTTCTTTTCTCCCAAGAAACAGGCGTCTTTTAATTTTGTGACTGCTGTCACCATCTGTAGTGATCATGGACTGAGCAGTATACAGAAAGCTAAAACAAGAAGCAAATGTTGCAAAAATACACTGTCACAAATACAAACGTTTAATTAAGATAAAAATACCAATAAATGCAAACCATTATCCGTTCCTTTTCCTTCTCACATGCCTCCCCTCTCAGCCTGCTGGCTGTCACCCAGGACTCCACCCATCCACCCTGGCTCTCGCCCAGGGTGCAAACAAAGTCACTGCTTGCTCACAAAGAAGAGAATTTCTGTAACCTGCTGATGTCATCCTAGGCTCTCATTCTAGACTTGCTTTTTATGGGCAGGCACCACGATGGATCGAGCTTCCTCGAGCTGCCCAAAGCAAGTGATGTTTATCTTAATATTTATCACTACATGTCAATTCCACCCTTTCCCCCTTCTTCCCACAACAACCCTCTGAGGTAACTTTGGCTGGCTTAAATCTGTAGACTCGGAGATTCGGTGGAAACGCTGATATTATTATTCTGTTGATATGGACAGTTATTTTGAACCCACTTTCTCATGCAGGGGTGGGGAGCCTGTGGCTTTCCCATATCTTGCTGAACTACATATTCCATCAACCTTGACCATGCTGACTGGAGCTGATGGGAACCCAACAACATCTTGAAGGGCCATCGATTCCACAACCTTGTTTTATCCGATTCTGTCCAACAACCCTTCTGTCAGGTGGCAGGGATTGGAATTATTAGCAGTTGGATATGTAAACTCTTGCATCGAGCTGGATAGGGCTAAAGATGCAAACTCCTGCATAGCCCATTAAAAGTAATTCCAAGGCACATCTGTTTGGGAGTCCATTGTGAACCTGATCTGTGCATCTAATTTTTAAAAGAAAAGAAATTGCAGGCATTCCACAGAAACAGATAGCTTTGGACAGCCTTTCTTTTTGCTGTTACATAACTTATCAGTTTGAAGGCACTGCATCTAGTGAGAACTTCCCTGTACAGGAAGAAGAGGAAGCTAAATTAGGATAGAGGAATTGGTGGTGCTGAATTCACTGTCATTAAAATAGTCATATATTTTATTGCACCATTGGGTGAAAGCTGTTACTGTGTTATTTCATTCAGCTGCCTGGGAACTACATTTTCCTCTGGGCTACAAATTCTCCTGCAGTTTCCTTTGTCAGGATGTGTTTAAAGGTTCAAAACTGAAACTTCACCACCACGCACGTGATGGTTTGGGTCCATAACTTTCAGAGGGCAGTTGTTGTTTGCCTAATAAATACTGTAAACGACCCCTGACCATTAGGTCCAGTCGTGACCGACTCTGGAGTTGCGGCGCTCATCTTGCTTTATTGGCCGAGGGAGCCGGCGTACAGCTTCCGGGGCAAGTGGCCAGCATGACTAAGCCACTTCTGGCAAACCAGAGCAGCGCACAGTAACGCCGTTTACCTTCCCGCCAGGATGGTACCTATTTATCTACTTGCACTTTGACATGCTTTTGAACTGCTAGGTTGGCAGGAGCTGGGACTGAACAACGGGAGCTCACCCCGTCGCGGGGATTCAAACTGCCGACCTTCTGATCAGCAAGTCCTAGGATCTGTGGTTTAACCCACAGCGCCACCAGCATCCCTAAAAAATACTGTGCAGTAATCTATTAAGGTAATATCTGGGGCGAAACATTACACAGACATGCATCCTCCTTGCCTATAAGCAGCAGAACCTACAGTCCCTAGCAGATAGGTGTGTACTTCCTTTTTAAACCCGTCTTAGGTTGATGGGGAACAGATGCATTTGAATATACAATGATGTACCTTAGAATACAGGTGACTGCACACCTTTGCTGAATCCGCCACTATTACCTTTTTCATAATGAAACCCAACAGGGCTGTCGCTTGAAATGTACATCAACTCTGGTGATAGGTAAAGGGTAAAGGGACCCCTGACCATTAGGTCCAGTCGTGACCGACTCTGGGGTTGCAACGCTCATCTCACTTTACTGGCCTAGGGAGCCTGCGTACAGCTTCCGGGTCATATGGCCAGCATGACTAAGCCACTTCTGGCGAACTAGAGCAGCACACAGAAATGCCGTTTACCTTCCCGCTGGAATGGTACCTATTTATCTATTTGCACTTCGTACTTTCGAACTGCTAGGTTGGCAGGAGCAGGGACCGAGCAATGGGAGCTCACCCTGTCGCAGGGATTCAAACCGCTGACCTTCTGATAGGCAAGTCCTAGGCTCTGTGGTTTAACCCACAGTGCCACCCACGTCCCTGGTGATAGGACAGGGTCCTAAATCCCACTTGAGAGCAGCAGACTAGTTTAGAGGGTGTAAACCTGGCCACGTTACACGCACAGTTGTGTCCTCCAGCAAATACCTTGCCTCTGCTCTCTGCCCCCTAGCATCTCCACTTGGAAAAGCTGCCCCGCTTGCTCATGGTTTCATGGAAAATGGCAAATAACCTTTTGTAGCGTATACCCCTTCCAAATGCCATGTATAACTGACATATATATGTTTGTGATACACACACACACGGAAGTATAGAAATGAAAACAACAAAAAATAAGAAGCATGTTATAATGGATAAATAATAATAATTGTTCATACATTATGAGAGGCATATTTAATAGTTAGACAATCACGTCAGTGTCATTGTAACTCTCACTGCTATCTACTCATAAATACATCTCCTGAGACAGGAGTAGCAGTGAGAACTAAATTGGCATATACAATGGTACCTCTGGTTAAGAACTTAATTTGTTCTGGAGGTCTGTTCTTAACCTGAAACTGTTCTTAACCTGAGGTACCACTTTAGCTAATGGGGCATCCCACTGCCACACTGCCAGAGCATGATTTCTGTTCTCATCCTGAAGCAAAGTTCTTAACCCGAGGTACTATTTCTGGGTTAGCGGAGTGTGTAACCTGAAGCGTCTGTAACCCAAGGTACCACTGTATTATGCTTTTATGTAAGACGTCAGTGAAGGCTCATGCCTATTTCCTGGATGAGCAGGTTTTTACACTCGTCTTCAATGCTCCTACATTATTGCAAAATCCACTCTCCATAACTTTCCAGTAACTCAAGCACTGCCAGCGCAGAGATTTGCTGTCCACAGAATGCAGTTGATCAGTTAGAATGGGATCCACTCTTCATCCAACCAGTATATAGCAAGGGTGATAATAGATATGGACCTGGTCGTAATAGATTTAAGTGGAATTCCAAACATCATCATCCTGTACACTGAAAAGCAAACTCATTCTCTTACATTGCCAAAAGAACACTGTTTAGGGAAATATACACAAAAGGGAAATATCAGCAGGATTGAGACAAACTCCTAGGCTTGCAAAGCTACACAAAATATTTAGAAAAGAACCCTAAAGAGAAGGGCCCCCTCAAAGCAGCCCAATTAGGACTGAGCATGTAGAAAGTTAGGACCTCCCTCCCCTTCCCACTACAGCTTCAATCCAAATCCTCACACCCCATCCCCACCCCATGCAACTGCTAAATATGTTGGGAACCCCTACTTTAGAAGACATTTGTGAAAGCATCAGAAAGTCCTCTGTCACCTTCATATTCTGTATGGCCATCCTTATGACTATGGTGTGTAAGTTCACTGCACACATTCTGATTTTCGGGAAGTACAGTGGAAAACTCAGGTGAGCATTTTGCGATAATAGAAAATTAAGATCAAGCTCCTGTTGCTGTTCTTTTCCTGATGTGTGTGCGTTTCAGATAAATTCAAGAATGTGATGACGGAATAAAGAGAACTTGTTAAGACACAGAACCAGGAAAATGAAACTCCTTGCTGTCTGGTGCCCAAAATCCTTCTGCCTCTTGCCAGGGCTATACATAGATCTGATCGAGCTACCAATTCCATCATGCCATGGGACCTGCGGATATAGGGCAAAATTAATAAATAATAACAATGCCATGGTTCTTCCCTTATGATGTGATGTAGATTACACCAGCTATCTTCCATTGCATGAAGTGAAAATGGTAGGCCTGCTGTTATACCCAAAATGCTGCAAAGAACTCGGTGTCTGAGGACAGCAGCCAATCTGGAGTCAAAGCAAATTAATAACTTAATCACATTGGTCAGAACCTCTGTCGTCCTTTATAAAGACCTTCTCTGGTTTCCAGTATGTTGCCAGGCACAATCCAGGGCCATGCTTTTGAACTTTAAAGCTGTAAATGGCATAGGACAAGGGTATTTGAAGGGGCACTTTCTCCCATATGTACCCACCCAATCTTTAAGATTTGAAGACCTGCTTTGGAGTTCCTCTTCCAGATGGGTGGTGACTAAGGAGAGGGCCTTTCCAGTAGTGGCTCCCAGTCTGTAGAGCAGCTTCTTTCATCAGACTTGCAAGACATCAACACAGTTGAGACCTTTTTCTATTTCACAAGTCTGCAAACCTCTGTGCGCTTTCCCTTGGAATAAGCTCCATTGAACATAGTGGGACTTACTTCTGAGTAAACATGCATCAGATTGTGCTGGGAAGTTTTATAATGGGTGATCTGCGATTGAAATTCTATTGCTAAAGATGTTATTTTGTTTTGTGTGAAGAAGACTGTGAGATTTCTAGAAGACCAAATAGGAAAAGTGATCTTAGCGAAATGTCATTCTTCGCTTTGGGAGAAGTTGGCAAATTCTCGTCTTAGGGGTCATCCAGACTTCCTTTTGCGCTATGCACAAAAGGATAAACCCTTAGTATCCCGTGGTCTTCTTGCAATTCAAATCCCAGCCAAGCTGCTCTTTTTGCTTTTTATCTGCAAGGATTGCATTGTTGAAGGTTTCCAGAAAATTGGATAATAATCTTTGATAGAATGGTTATTACCAAGAAACTGCATACTGTTCCTTGAACACTTTGTAAAAAAAATGACATGACTAAGCCCACAAGTATAAATGTACCTGTTTGGGCTTTGTCACTCTGTAAAGAATGTGCAACAGACCCACAAAGTAGCTTGATGTTTTCTTAGCTAGCATAATATTTAAAAAGGAGTACAAAAAGAAAGACAACTACAATCAGAATGGACAATAGCTTCTATCCAATGGCAAAAGGAACATGAGAAATTCTTCTGTACTGTGGAAGGGTGAAAGTTTGTAAGCTGTAGACAAGGGCATTACTCTGGTAGCACCTTAAATAACTTGTCTTGTACATGTACAAGTTTCAGTGATAATTAGAGCTCAGTGAAGAACAATTGTTGCAGCATGGAATACTTGTGTTCAGAGTTACAGCCAACCGAGCCATCTCAGTGGGCACTGAATTCCAGATTTACTGTGGAGTAACCCTTGATGACCTGCCCACCTAGCAGTTGGAAAGCACGTCAAAGTGCAAGTAGATAAATAGGTACCACTCCGGCAGGAAGGTAAATGGCGTTTCCGTGCGCTGCTCTGGTTCGCTAGAAGCGGTTTAGTCATGGTGGCCACATGACCAGAGCTGTACACCGGCTCCTTCGGCCGATAAAGCGAGAGATGAGAACCACAACCCCAGAGTCGTCCATGACTGGACCTAATGGTCAGGGGTCCCTTTACCTTTACCTAACCCTTGATGACATCTGATGAAGTGTACTCTTAATCTCCAAAAGCGCATGTCATGATCTATTAGCCTATGAAGATGTAAGTCAGTCTTCCCTAGCTTGATGCCCTCAAGATCTTTTGGACTATGTAGTGGAGTTGTCCAGTCATTCATCCTTTCTGGCAATGAATTGTCGAAGAGGTGTCATCAGCAGTGCTGCAAATAATGCCTATTGGCCCAGGGTTAGGTCTCCTACCAATTTTTCCTCAAAACTCTGTGTATCCTCATGATTCATGAAGACTTGACTGTATTTCTGCTACCTGTAGCTCACCGAGAAAAAAACTCACCATTGGGGAGAAAAATCTCCAATTCCCGCACAAGCTTGGTGGTCCACAGTGTGAGTTGGCAGAAAAAATAACAGAGGCTAATTGTGTATTGAGGGTGGGGGCTAAATCAAATAACACCCTTATGGACACCTGGAATCCTCTTATAACCTTTGCAGTCCAGCTAAGTGGACAGTTACTAGTTCTCCCCAAAATTGTTTCAGATTGAATTATTGCTGTGACATTTGTGGTTTTAGAGTCAAGTTTTCTGTAAAAGAGAATAACGGACAACATACAAATGCTGTCTTTCCTGACACTGAAGGCTATGCATAATATATGTGCACTCTGTCATGCTTTTGTATTTTGGTTTATTTTGTAGAAGCTTA
Source organism: Podarcis siculus (assembly GCA_034642415.1). Lineage (NCBI taxonomy): Eukaryota > Metazoa > Chordata > Lepidosauria > Squamata > Lacertidae > Podarcis > Podarcis siculus. The sequence continues at coordinate 1,497,809 of JAXCMG010000070.1, read as the reverse complement.
GATTTGTCCTTTAACATATTCCATTATGAAATGCTGAAAACCTCAGTAAAAATGTTCATTGCAAATGAGTAAAAAATGTTTGGGATTTCAGTGGACATTCAGATTGTGAACATGTTCCGTGCGGGAGGCACGTTCGCAACCCGCAGTGTCGCGTTTGCGCACGTGCAGATTGTGATTTGGCCCTTCTGCGCATGCGCAAAGTGCAATATAGTGGATCTGCACATGCGCGAGCGCCGAAACCCGGAAGTAACCCGTTCCGGTACTTCCGGGTTCAGCATGGTGCGCAACCCTAAAACGCGTAACCTGAAGCGTTTGTAACCCAAGGTACCACTGTACAACTCCCAGGATCCTCAGCCAGTGTGGTCAGTGATAAAGGATTGCGGGAGTTGTAGTCTAAAACATCTGGACAGCACTAGAGACTGGGAGAGGCCTAACATAAGTTGAAGATTGCTATATGTCTAAAAACATTCTGCGATCCCAATGTGTTCCATATCCCGGGAGTCTCTTGAAGAAATTTTAGCAGCCTGTTTGGGGTTTTTAATTACGTTGTACAGAAGCATCATCTTAATAAATATCCTGGAAGTATGCAAATTTTTTCTTTTTGTTCTGCTTCCCCATCCTGCTCTCCCTTCAAACCTCCCTTGCAAGCTGGTGCAAGTTGGCAGGCTAATTAAAACTGTTCTTATTTGACCTTTTTAGGATTCTCATCTGAATTTTAGAATCAATTCCCTTTTCTCTTTCCCTTTTGGCTCTGCCCAACCCTCCTGGTGAAGAATATTTGGTGTAACTGTCTGTGTTCCTTGCAACATGGCATATCTCTTGCACAAAAGAAGCAGTGCGAAAGGCTTCTCTGCAAGAAGTCTGTATGGCTCATAGAATTAGAGAGTTGGAAGGGCACCACAAGGATCATCTAGTCCAACCCTCTACAATAAAGGAATCTTTTGCCTAATGCAGGGCTCAAACCCACGACCCTGAGATAAGGAGTCCCATGCTCGACCGACTGAGCTGTCCACTTCGGGGGCATTAAGAGACCAGCGGCATGGCAGCATCTGTCTATCAACCCTCTGTTGTTGTTGTTGTTTAGTCGTTTAGTCGTGTCCAACTCTTTGTGACCCCAAGGACCAGAGCACGCCAGGCACTTCTGTCTTCTACTGCCTCCCGCAGTTTGGTCAGACTCATGTTTGTAGCTTCGAGAACACCGTCCAACTATCTCGTCCTCCGTCGTCCCCTTCTCCTTGTGCCCTCCATCTTTCCCAACATCAGGGTCTTTTCCAGGGAGTCTTCTCTTCTCATGAGGTGGCCAAAGTATTGGAGCCTCAGCTTCACGATCTGTCCTACCAGTGATCACTCAGGGCTGATTTCCTTAAGAATGGATAGGTTTGATCTTCTTGCAGTCCATGGGACTCTCAAGAGTCTCCTCCAGCACCATAATTCAAAAGCATCAATTCTTTGGCGATCAGCCTTCTTTATGGTCCAGCTCTCACTTCCATACATCACTACTGGGAAAACCATAGCTTTTACTATACGGACCTTTGTTGGCAAGGTGATGTCTCTGCTTTTTAAGATGCTGTCTAGGTTTGTCATTGCTTTTCTCCCATTGCTTTTCTCCCATTGCTTTTCTCCCAAGTTTCTCTCAACCCTCTGTAGTAGCTTCTAATTACTAAAAAGTCAACAGCCGTGCCCTTTTAGGAAACTGCACTTCATTCATTTATGCATTTTGTTTCCACCCCCACTCTTCCAAAAGGTGCACTGCTATGCACTTTAAATGTATGCAAATTTCACAACAACAACTTTCGTTACTGTAAACTGACATAGCAGCAATGTTACGCAACCAGCTGGGTTCCTATATAATTACGTGAGGAGATTAATTTGACTCGCAAGTTGAGATCATCTGTCCAGTTCTAAAAAAAAAATAGTTGTGCTGTTGTAAGCTCCATTTAAATGAATGGAGCTTGCAACAGCAGTTCCTTTGAAGATGCAGAGAGGCATTTTTGTGCTTTCATCCCTTTAATTGCTGTTGCATGTAATTCTGCTCACATCTCTCAGGAAGCCCTCTTCCCCGAGGAGCTGATCCCCAGCTGACTCACCAGCAATTGTCCGTTGTCCACTCCCCACTTAATCGACACCCATTGCTTAGTCCCATCCCCAAGGGGCTAAACTGAGAAGACTACACTCCGGTTGCCAAACTCTTGCTCTCAGGATGTTGAGCCACGCCCCCTGACTTCATTGGCTGCAAAAGCTGCTGGGTGGAACTGGCCAAGCATATGAATTTAGAGCAATCTAGAAACGTAAAGAAAAAGAGGGAACATTTTATCACATGTGGTGGGAATGTAAAAAGGTGAAATGCTTCGGGACATGATATATAATGAGATGAAAAAACGCTGAAATATACATTCATAAAGAAACCAGAAGCATTTTTACTGGGCATTGTGGGGAGTGATATAAATAGAAATGAATGTAAGCTCTTTTTATATGCAATAACAGCAGCAAGAATATTACTGGCCCAAAAATGGAAGCAAGAAGAACTACCGACGATTGAAGAATGGAGGATGAAGTTAATGGACTATGCAGAACTAGATAAACTAACAGGAAGAATTCGAAACTGGCGGGACCAGAAATTCACAGAAGACTGGAGTAAATTTACGGACTATTTGAAAAGTATTTGTGAAGATCAGACGACGTTTGTAGGTTTGCAAGAAGTTTTGTGAGGAGTATTATTGGAAGTATTGCAAAAATGGAGAAGGGGAAGGATGATTTGTTAAGAGATGTAAAGGCAATATAAAGTTAAGAAATGCATAAGAAGTGGTTAAAACGGTGGATCATCAGAGGTGCTGATGGAAGTCTAAAAAGATTGTAGAAGTGATAAGGTTTGTGGTACATTTTATAATTTATATGTTAAAATCAATTAATTTTTTTTAAAAAAGAATTTAGAGCAATCTAGAGAGAGCAGCCAGCTCCTTGAGCTTCAGAAAGCCCCAGCTGACCGAGTGTCAAGCGAGGAGGACAAAGTGCCACACTGTACACATCCTTTCCATTTGCCGTACTACTTCGATTTGCTTCTGCATAATTTCCTCATCCCTTTTTCCATCTACAAAATGGCCAGGGTTTTTAAAGCATCCTTTCTTGCGCTGAGCCCTTGTTAAAGCTTTCTTTCGTAATACAATAAGATAAAAGAAACTAAATGAAATCAAAAACAGAGAGAGAAGAAAAAAGAAAGAAACTGCAGAATCCTCTCTCGAAGGTAACTCTTAACCCTTGTCACCCACAGAAAGTAGTGGACCCACCCAGCTCTCACCTGGCAGCTTCCCTTCCCTTTCCCATTCTCCTATCCTGGGAGGCCTCTCTTTCAGGGTCCTTCCACACACCACCTTCATGTGTGTGTGATCCTTGGACCCCATAATGGACCAGAGAAGAGGACACCAAAGAAAAGCAAAAATAGGAAGGAAGGAGGGAAGGAAAGAAGGAAGGAAAGAAAGAAAGAGAGAAAGAAAGAGAGAGAGAGAGAGAGAGAGAGAGAGAGAGAGAGAGAGAGAGAAAGAAAGAAAGAAGAAATTAAAAGGACTTCCCCTTTTCCATCTGTCAGTTACGTAAAAGAAATTATTCAATACATTCACTCTAGAATGACACCCAGCTGATCTACAGTGGTACCTCAGGTTAAGTACTTAATTCGTTCCGGAGGTCCATACTTAACCTGAAGCTGTTCTTAACCTGAAGCACCACTTTAGCTAATGGGGCCTCCCGCCGGAGCCCGATTTCTGTTCTCATCCTGAAGCAAAGTTCTTAACCTGAAGCACTATTTCTGGGTTAGCAGAGTCTGTAACCTGAAGCGTATGTAACCTGAAGCATATATAGCCACTATACTTTCTGCAAAATTTTCCCCTATCTTCTGACCCAAATCAATCCCTTTTCCTTTTCACACAAAAAGTCCAAAAGGAGCTTCTCTCATCATTGTTATGATTAAATGTCAGCAATGTTTTTTCTCTAATCCAATTTATCTGCTTTTTCTCCAGCAACTTCAACGTCCATTCCTCCATATTAAACAACAATATTATATTATTATTAAAATATATTATTGCTATTGTTTAAGTCTTACCCCTTCGGTCACTATAAGTGAGCAAATCTAATTGTCCCAGCGTGCACTTGAACCCCTCCCACAAATTACTGATAAAGAGTTGCATCCATTGTTCCACCCACTCTTTCTTCTGGTCCCACCCCTGGCATGTGACGTCTGAAATGTTCCCCATGAGAGAATGCGCCCCTTGGGCAGAAAAACACTCCCTCCCTCTAGACTAGATTATCTATGAAATTGTTTTCAGGCCTTGTGCAAATCCCATGGGTTTAGGTTTGGCTACTTGGAGTGTGCCAGGCATACCTCTAAATCTTTTCTTTTGCGACCAGCCAGCACGGAAGAGGAAGTTGGCGTTGCTTAAGGTATGGTCCCAAACTTGCTAGGGAAACTCTGAAGGCTGCTTAACTGCATACCTCTGGCCTTTTAATGCCAAAGTCACACCCATTTCTTAGCTTATTGTGCCTCCTCTTTGTTTATTTATTGCTCTCTCCCTTTGTTGTTTCTGGGCTCTGGTGGCTTAGACCGGTGTACATCATCTTTTAAAAAGACTGCTGCATGCAGGAGGAACAGAACAGCTGGCCTTGGCAAAGGAGTGGAAATATTGGCAGTGTGGCTTTATTGTTAAAACAGGTCTCAACCTCAACCTGTTGTCATATCTGTTAATATCCTTGGACTCTTTGTAAGTGGGAAAAGCCTCTTGTCAATTGAATCTTTAGGATAATATCTCCAAGGCAACGCAAGTAAACACAGCGAGTAAGAGATGTCTTCACTTCACATGAATTGAAGATAAATGCAAGTTCAGTAAATTATTAGGTCACGCGGCACTTTAATGAGATTAGTTACAGTTCTCACGTGAATGGCAATTTGGAAATCCCAGGAACCAGTCTTCGAAGCAAGAAGATGAAACTTAGAACCTCTTAATCATATGTAAAGTTGTGTGTTATTTGCATAAAGCAGGGATGGGAAATCTCATCCCTGAGGGCCAAATGCTACATTTTAGGACACTCTCCTCAAGTTACAACTTCTCCTCAGTTACACTGCCTCTCCCCAAGCCACGTCCCTCGTCCACTCTGTTTTGCAGCCTCCTTGAGTATTTTCCCCGGGTGGAATGTGTCCCTGAATTCTCATAATGCCTCTTGCTTCCCTGGATCAGTGGATTTAGAGAGGAGTGTGTGAGTAAAAGTAGGTAAAATTTGTATTCGTTTATCTGCCCAATTTTTGCCTTTGCCCCAGCCCACTCCGGGCAAAAAAGATTGCTCAGAAAGCTATCAGGCCCTCAGCCGGAAAAACGTTCCTCTCCTTCGCATAAAAGTTCTCTTATTTTATAAGAAAAGTTTGTGTGTTTTATCTTGAGCAAACAAGTATTTTACAACAAAAAGTGTACAAGATGTGACCTGGACCAAGCTTGACAAATGCGTCCTGACTTCATCGGGAAAGATGTGGTTTAAAAAGTGCACACCTTTGCTGCTTTTAGGATCAATAGGTTTATGCCATAATCCGGCCAAGTGGTATGCAAAGGTAACACAGTACTGTGCAACATTACTCTAACCTAGCATTGTTGTTGTTGTTGTTTGTTGTTGAATTTATATACCGCCCTATACCAGGAAGTCTCAGGGCAGTTCACATAAATTGTGAACATCTGTTGCTTGCATAGGGTTATGAAAGTGAATTTGAATGACAAATCATATTGCAGTCGGTTCACACAATTAATTTAGCGGATGGGTGCCTCTCAGCTTGCCTTCCATTGTTAGATAACTGGTCGATATGGATGATCCACGATAAGTTTGGCATGCTCAAATAGTCAAGCGATAGTTGGGATAACCATGCGAAGAATCTATCGGGCCTCTGCAGCAATAGGAGCCACATTTCTCTGTTCTCAAAGTTTGTTCAAGTTTTGAATACTGGGGTGGGGGGGCATAGAGATTGGATGCTTAGTTCAATTGTCTGCCCTCTTTAGAGAACACCCACGTGGTCTGAAAAAGCACCAAAGTAGGTTTTGTCATTTTCACATCCTGTCCCAGCTACAGGAACAGCGTTGTGCGAGGAAAGCCAGCAGAGTGTGTGTGTGTGTGTGTGTGTGTGTGTGTGTGTGTGTTTGCTTGTTTGGGGTGGGGCAGGGGGTAAATTGGTGTGAGGGGTAGGATTTATAGTTGTCTCCTCCATCTCAGTAAGTGCCAGTGTAATGCACTGCACAGATTAAGCCTCTAGGAAAAGCACACCATTTAGGGAGAAGTGAATAATTTTCTCATCTTGCCGTCTAAGAACTTAAATATTTAACTAACCGGAGTCAGAGGGTTTTCATTTGAAAAAACTAAAATAAAGCGGGGTGAGGGAAAGCCTTCCTGACAGTGCTCTTCGTACGAAGGTAGTAAATCAATGGGTGTGCCAACCCACAGAGTCAAGTATAACCAAGCAGCAAATTGGAGTAAACATTTCTGAATCCCGAGTTTATAGATGGGGACCCCACCCTCTCCTTTTTGGCATTTGCAAAATGCTGTATGGCGTGAGTCATAGAAAGTAGCCTCCCTCGGTGCTATATACCTGGACGTGATTGGGCGCAACCGAAGCATATGCCCCATTGCAAGTGATGACTAGCTCTTCCCCACAGAGGCTAAGCCAAGGTGCTCTAAAAGCCAAGGCAGAGTCAGGCTTTCAAGCCCTTCCGTCTGAGATAGAGGCATAACTTTCCCCTTTTCTTGCGAGGAATCCTATTCGGAATAAGGGAATTTCCCTTTAAAAAAGGGGGAAGTTGACAGCTATGGATAGAGGCTTGTGGGGCTCTTTCACATCACACAGTGGAAGCAGTTGCATATCAAAGATTGAACCAGGAGTGGAGAACCTCGGGCTTAGGGGACCAACGCAGCCTTTAAGGCGTCCCTGTTTTGCCCTCGACACTCTCTCTCTAGGCCACATCCCTGGATTTTGTATCACCCTTTTTGAGCACAATTTTCCTGGCTGGAATGTGTGCTTGGACACTGAAAACAGATCTTGTTGGCCTGGATGGAAGATGGAGAGAGATGCTTGTTCAGAAACATCTGGATTTTGAATGACAGGAATAGAGTTTACTGTACAAGGGTAAGAGACACATTCACAGACCCCCCCCCCAAGTGTCCCTATTTTTCAGGTACTGTCCTGGATTTACAGAAGCCATCCCTGTTTCTGATTTGATCCTGCAATGTCCCACTTTTCCTTAGCACAGATGTTTTCAACCTTTTTGAGTCCACGGCTCCCTTGACCAACTACCGTATTTTTCGCTCCATAAGATGCACTTTCCCCCTCCTAAAAAGTAAGGGGAAATGTGTGTGCGTCTTATGGAGCAAATGCAGGCGGGAGGCTCTGCTCAGCGCTCCCTTTAAAGAGCCGTGTGGAGCATGTGTGCGGCTCTTGGGGGCTTTTCCCTGAGGAGGGAGAAGGGCTGCCCGTCTACCTCCTCGGGGAAAAGCCCCCAAGAGCCACACACACGATCCACGTGCTCTTTAAAGGGAGCGCAGCTCTTGGGGGAGCCTTCATCCCGCTGCCCTGAAGAGGCTTCGTGCAGCTATCCCAGAAGCCAGAACAGCAAGAGGCTATCCCAGAAGGCAGATCCCTTTTGCTGTTCTGGGATTCAGTATATTTTTTTTTCTTGTTTTCCTCCTCCAAAAACTAGGTGCATCTTATGGTCTGGTGCGTCTTATAGAGCGAAAAATACGGTACATTCTTTCTGTGGCTCCCCTGTGGGGAAACAAGCCTTAGAGGCCCAGTTATGTCACCCCTTGCTTGCGGAGCCTTGCTTGCAGAATCTCCCTTGCGAAGTGTTCCCGTAGCCTCCTCTCCCCTCTCCTCGGGAGTCCTCTGGGTAGCCCATTCGCTTGCGGAGCTTGTAGCCAAGGCCGTTGCAACAAAGCGTGTTCTCACTAAAGGAGAGCACGGGTTGCGGATGGGGCCGAGCAAGACACCCTCTGGGTTGTCAGGCAAGTTAGGCTCAAGGGCTCGAACTAGATTGGTGGATGGAGTTGCTGGGGTAAAATTGATGTTGCCAATTTTAGGGGTGGGATCAGAGATTATTTAAGCTAGGGCCACAGCTTGTTCCTTTCTCTTTCGCTGTGGACACCGGATCACATGGAGCACTTGGACTGTCTGGAGGACAGTGATGCAAACTTCTCATTGTCTGGTTACATTTTTTTTTATTTCCCCCTTCTTTTAATCCTCTTTAGTCCCTTAAATAATTTAATTCCCCTTTTTCCTGTTCGATTTCCCACCCCACCCCTTACCCTGCCCTGTGGGAAGATTCTCCCTGTATCTGTGGCTTGCCTTTCTTTCGCAAAAAGGTTTCCCCCATTTCTCCTGTTGTAAATTGTGGGGCTAGTCAGGGCTGTTCCAGCTTAGCTGGAATCACTTTCGTTTATAGCACCCCCCCGAAGGTTGGCTTTATTTGAGTGTGTGCAGCACTGATGGCCAAATTTTAATCTAGCCTTGGGCGGGAGCACTATTTTGAGTTCCTTTAATATTGCTATGAGACTAAGATTCTCAAGAGCAGAGGCATGGAGGCCTATTCGGCCTGCACATAACTTCCAAGCCTAAGTCTGCTACAGGTAGCAGTTAATTGTTAAGTCTCTGACCTCTCTATAAGAATGTACCTGCTTGCAGGCTCAGTTGCTGCTAATGTATATCTGAGGCAGACAGAGGGCGGCAGACGCTCTCTGTGCCTCCAATGACTATGAGCACTCTGTATATGCTCTTGAACTATGCTGTTTCTGAACAAGTTTATTTTCTTTAAGTTTGTTTTGCCCTGATAGTGGCGACTGCCATTTTAGAGACGAGCCATTGTGGTTTAGTGGCTAAAGTGTAGGACTAGGACCTGGGAGACAGGGTTCATATCCCCCTCTTAGTCACTGTTATAACAAAACAAAACAAACTGCTCCTTTTGGGCTATTCTGTTGCTGGGTAGTTCAGCCTATTTGTGATAAAAGAACTTTGGGTTTCTTGAAGGGGTGCTTCCCTCTAAAAGGGCAAGCAGGGGTACCTGGACAAGCTGTGGGCTGCCTCAACTCTGCTATTTCACTGGAAACATTTACGCCTGGCCTAGCAGGTGATCCTAGGGCTTTGCCCTAGAATTCGATGGCCTGGAAGCGTTTCCGGCCTGAATAGTGTCCCCATGTGGTCCATGAAGCATTGGTTTCACCGGTTCCTTACATTGTTTAGTTTTGCGGACTATGACTGGGCTTTTGCAAATGCCTCAAGAGCTTGCCTCTCCTGCAGGGGATGACTTGCGGACACCCCAGGTGCCTTCTTCCAGAAGGAAGCATCTTTGAAGGCTGCAATCCAGGAGGAGGGCAAAGAGGAGCAGGGATCATGATTCAGACATCACCTTGGACCTCTACAGGGGTCAGGGTGAGGCTGTCCTGGGTCTTTAGGGATCATCCTGGATAGCTCAGCTGGTCAGCGCATAGTGCCGGTAATGCCTAGGTTGCAGGATTGGTCCCTATATGGGACAGCTGCATGCTCCCCCATTGCTCTACCTGGACACTTAGGTCCAGTGTCGAGGGCCTTTTGGTGGTTCCTTCACTGCGAGGGATGTAACGGGCGCCACGTTTGCAATATGCAAGCGGGAGAAAGCATCTTTGTGTGCCTGCACTGCAGTTTGCTCTGTGCGTTGCAGGGCACAGCGATGCACGGGCTGCATTTGCATTGCATTGCGTGAGAGATTTGCATTTGCATTGCACAGAGGTTGTGTGCATTGCACAGAGGGTGTGTGTGCATTGCACAGAGGGTGCGTGTGCATTGTACGGAGTGTGAGTGTATTGCACAGAGAGTGTGTGCATTGCACGGAGGGTGTAGTGGCATTGCACAGAGTGTGTGTTGTTGTTGTTTTCTTTTTTTGCATTGCACAGAGAGTGCATTGCACAGAGTGTGTAGTTGCATTGAACAGAGGGTGTGTGCGTTGCACGGAGTGTGTAGTTGCATTGCATGAAGGGTAGTTGCATTGCACGGAGTGCGTTTTTTGCATTGCACGGAGTGTGCAGCTGCATTGAACGGAGTGTGGAGTTGCATTGCATGAAGTGTGTAGTTGCATTGAACGGAGTGTGTAGTTGCATTGCATGGAGGGTAGTTGCATTGTATGGAGTGTGTAGTTGCATTGCACAGAGTGTGTAGTTGCATTGCATGGAGTGCGTTTTTGCATTGCACGGAGTGCATTTTTGCATTGCACTGAGTGTGTAGTTGCATTGAACGGAGTGTGTAGTTGCATCGCACGGAGTATAGTTGCATTGCATGGATTGTGTGAGCACTGCACGGAGTGTGTTTTTGCATTGCACAGTGTGTGTCTTAAAAGGAAGCTGGCTCGGCGACAGTTTTGGCGGGACATTTTTAGGGGTTCTGGCCAGCGTCGGCCCTGTAAATTTACGTATTATGATGGCAGCACAAGATGCCCCCTGCCCAAGCGGGGGCTGGAAGCTGGCAAGCAATACCTCAAGACCTTTTGCCCATATTCCCATTTTATTTAGGGATCCAGTTGGATATCGTTGCTAAAATATACCACTTGCCTATGGAGAAGCTGTCTGCCTTGAAGGAAGTTATTTTGTAATACTTCCCCTGTAGCAAGTGATGCTTCATCAGATCCGATCTTGCTGGGTCACTTAATTAATCTTGCATGCAGAGTGGTTACCCCAGGCCGCCCCTTCCCTTCCCACTAGGCCAGGCTGCCTGCGGCCTGAGGTCCCCTTACCTTTCTCATGCAATGGTTGCAATTCCTAAATGTTGAGGTCCCCTTACCTTTCCCATGCAATGGGATCTCATGCAATGGTTGCAATTCCTAAATGTATGCAATAGTAGTTGGCCATGGCAGGATACTTGCACAGGGATTTTCAGGTTCATGCTGATGCTGCTGGATCTTTGCCCTTTGGTTTTTTATTTCAGGGGCTGCTGGTGTGCAAAGCCATGGCCTCAAGCCCGGTATGGTGAGGCAATCATGTGACCTAACTTTGAGTTTTCCCCTTGTAGTAACAGTTCACATGTGGCCCGAGGAGTTCAGTGACCATCGGATCTGCTTTTGGTCTGATAACCAGGTAGTTGTGAGCGTCTTGGCTAAACAGTCTTCACGCTCCAGCAGAGTCTCCGCCCCTCCGCTCACGCTTTTGAGCTGCACCGCTTAAGGTTTAATATTGAGCTTTCTGCTCTCCTGAATACGGGATCCTCTAATGATGTCACTGACACTCTATCCCAGTTTCAGATGGAGCGCTTCAGATCCTGGGCTCCAGACACTCAGCTATTGCCAGACTTTTCCAGACCACCTGTGGCATTTTGTCAAAAATTAGTAATTACAGAGAGCAGCAGCTTCCATTTCCCCTTCTGCTTTAGCTCTTATGGGAAGGCCTGGATGGATTTCTTAGCCTTAAGCTGGCAGTTCTCGGCTATTCAGATGAACTGGCCCCCATCCTCTGAGCAGATCCTGCAGTATTTGGTTCACCTGCTGCAGATTGGGCGTGCTGTTATAACTATAAGAATTCAGTCCGCTGCAATGTCTGTTATACTGAAGCTTTATTTTTCAGAGACCCTTGCATAAAGTTTGTAATGCGCAGGGCCTTGGAAGGTTGGAATAGGCTCCAACCTCATAGGACAGTGGGCAGGAAGTCGGTCAATTTTACCTATGCAGTATCTGCAACAAGTTAAAACATGTCTGCTGGTAAAAGATCAAGGCGAGACTCCTTTCAGTATTCCATTGCATTTTGGTGCACTGAGGGTTGGGGAAATGGTTGTTGGAGCCAGCACGGGGCTGAGAGTCTGGAGGCTTATTGCTTCAGGACTTTTCCTTATCTGCTTTGGAGCTTGTCATTAGAGTTAGGAACTCTAAAACAGACCTAGTGGGCAGGAGTGCCACCATCAGGCTTCCCCTCACAGCTGAGGAGGGCCTTTGCCTGGTTATGGATACCAGAAATATTTGGCTCTTCATTCCCCTGGGGGCTGGCCTGCTCCTAGTGCATGAAAATGGGTTCCTGTTAGCCAGGCATTAATGTGCTTACGTCGTGCACCAGTTGTTACGGCCTGCAGCTTGCCTACCACTGAACACGCCTCATTCCTTCCGAATAGGGCTGCTGCAACGGCTGCACACTGGGGGCCTGTCAGTAGACAGGATTGTGAATACGGTTCATTGGAAGTCTGACGCTGACAAGGGTTATATCAGGAAGTGTCACAATGATGTCTGTGCTGATGCTTGTCTGTTATTTCCTTTTCTCATAGGAGCAGCGGTGCACATTTGGGCCACAGCATTGTACACTGGGCTGGCAAGCGCGCTGACAAGTCTGGACTGGGGCGCCATCTCAGTCTTCCTGCCCATGTGAACATATACTGGATGTCCAGATGGAATGCTTTGGGAGGAGATCCTTCCTTTGCTGCGGTCGAGTGTGACCTATGCAGGTCCTCCCGCAGTGCCGGTGGTACAGCTAGGCGAGAATGATTTGCCGTCTTCCTCCAGCATAAGTTTGCATTCCTGCATGCAGGAGTGCTTGGTTCGAGTTGATGGCAGCTCTCCCTGGACTCAAAATAATTAAGGCATTGGTTCAAGGTGGTCTGGAGGGGGGGTTGGAGCACCTGTCCCCTCCAATGCGCAAAGATATTCCATTGAAGGAAACCAAGGATTTGCCATGCTTTTGTCAACCCCTTTCAAGGGGTAGGGCCACGCAAGAGTCCCTGGGAGCATTTGGGGTGAGCTTGAGTCTGATCCTGGTTCATTGCTCCCCCACACTGTTTACTTGTACTGACGATATGGTGGGGCCCAGTCAGTGCTGCCCTGCTGAGGTCAGGTGCAGCTAGTCGGGAACCAAT
>JAXCMG010000070.1:1420051-1484277 GCA_034642415.1 Podarcis siculus | reverse complement strand
ATGTGTGAGTTATTGGGAAGGGTGTCTTGGGGACCTCAGCACGCAAACAGCCATGCAAGCCTTTGGGAGGCAGAGGTGCAAAAGGGCATCAGGGGAGGGAGAGGAGGAAAGAGGGACAGAGGCCAGTGTTGCCTATGGCACCCCTGACCATCATTCCAGGCACCCCAGGGTGCCACGGCACACTGGTTGAAAACCTCTCCCTTAGGACGTCCCTATTTTCATTGGAGAAATGTTGGAAGGTATGGAGTTGTGCAACCCCCAAGCCAAGGAGATAAGTGATACAGTGGTACCTTGGGTTAAGTACTTAATTCGTTCTGGAGGTCCGTTCTTAACCTGAAACTGTTCTTTGAATTGTGCTCGGAAACTTACTGGGAGCCAATGCAGATCTCTCATGTGTTATGTGGTCCAGGTGGCCACTCCCAGTCACCAGTCTAGCTGCCGCATTCTGGATTAATTGCAGTTTCCGGGTCACCTTCAAAGGTAGCCCCACATAGAGCGCATTGCAGTAGTCCAAGCAGGAGATAACTAGAGCATGCACCACTCTGGCGAGACAGTCTGCGGGCAGGTAGGGTCTCAGCTTGCATACCAGATGGAGCTGGTAAACAGCTGCCCTGGACACAGAATTAACCTGCGCCTCCATGGACTACTGTGAATCCAAAATGATTCCCAGGCATCTGAAGTCAGCCCTATAGGGAAGTTTTTTTAATGTTAATCTTTTATTATTATTTTTATAGATATAAGCGACCCAGAATGGCTAAGGCACCCCGCTAGGTGGGTGGGATAATAATAATAATAATAATAATAATAATAATAATAATAATAATAATAATAATAATAAATCTCTATTTTCATCAGAAAAATGTTGGAGGGTATGTCTCTGCCCACACCTACTACTAGCATGCTCCCCCCCCCCTCACCACAGTATTGTCAGTGAGCGAATGTGACCCTCAGGCTGAAAAAGAACCCCCACTCTTGATTTAACAAGTACATCAGGGTGGGATGAGGACAACACTACAATGAGAAAATATTTTCCCTAGTTGCACCCCAGTTGTGAAACTCCCTTCCCCTAGAGGCAACTGTGTTTAGTTTGCTTCAGTTCTCGTCTGGTTCTACTATTGCTTTGCTGATTATAATTGTTGGATTGCTGTGGATTTAAACTGCATTTTAAGATTTGTATTTACAGTGGTACCTCAGGTTACATACGCTTCAGGTTACAGACTCCGCTAACCCAGAAAGAGTACCTCGGGTTAAATACTTTGCTTCAGGATGAGAACAGAAATCGGGCTCCGGTGGCGCAGCAGCAGCAGGAGGCCCCATTAGCTAAAGTGGTGCTTCAGGTTAAGAACAGTTTCAGATTAAGTACAGACCTCTGGAACGAATTAAGTACTTAACCTGAGGTACCACTGTATATTGCTTTAAGTGTCTAGGTAAACCACTTTTGAAGTCATTTTGTGACTGGAAGTAGTACATAAAAGTGTCCAACAATAATATTTTTGGCTGGCCCCTCCTTCCTGATGCATATATGATAATGCCATGAGTCCATGACTATTGAAAGGTTGTATTCTAACAGGACTTATTTCTTTACCTTTATTCAAGTGCATAGCAGACATTTTGGTTTGTGCAGTTAAAGAATTCTGTCACTCTGATGCAACAACCCTTTAAAGGACTTTCTGTGGTTAGGAAAGTGACAGTAAATGCACCAAAAACTGTGAGATGACCTAACAATTAGCAGGAAGACCCCTCAAGCAAATTGGAATAAATGCTCAATAAAGACTGGTCATAGTCTAACCTCTGCGTAAGCTTTGTGCAAGCAAATCAGGATGAATGCTCAGTAAAGAGATCATCTGAGATTCCACATTGGTAATCAAAGGGAATGCTGTGAGCCCATGCATTCCTATTTGCTAAAGGAAAATCCAGCTGTTTTAAAGTTAAAGAGGACAGCAGAAGCTAGCTTCTTTGGAGACGAAACTTGACAGGTGGTGCTCTCAAAAGAGCAAGAAAAGAGCAACGATTGTCAATTATATAATCATTACACTAATTTCAAGCAGTATAAATTAACTTGCAAAATAATGGTCATGTTGTGCAAGATGCCGTCCAGCGACAGGATCAACATTTCGCTGTCACATTTTGCTGCTCTGAATCTGGGCTGGACTGAGACCTGCTTTTGCCTTGCAAACTTCCCAAGGTGTGCAGGAGTGTTCACATTTCCTCATTTCTTTGATTTACAACTTGCAGAGTTGACTGTTGCAATTGAACTCAACCAAGGACCATGGCAGGTGACATTAAGGGGTGAAAGTTCACTTTATTACGGTGGTGTTTTCCTTACCTGGGCCTCCTAGGACATTTGCCTATCATCCCTGGTTAACAGCGCAATCCTAAAACACATTGACTCGGAAGTAAACCCTATCAAACTCAGCAGAACTTCCTTCTTCTCTGTGTGTGTGTAACTGGACAAGCACTGCGCACTAACTAAGCTGGTGATATCCGTACCGCTTGGGCTTGAACTGTTTGGTTCAAGTTATTCTCTCCTCCCACACATTCTCAGACATAAAGAAGCAAATTTGCTGACAAAAGAACTAGGTCCAATTCTGCACCCGCTGAGGACTCTGTAATGCTTGCCACTGGCTGAGCTTTGGGGCCCTTTAACACATCTGCTGGTACCTGGCACACATTCTAATAAACGACTTAAGGTTTTATTGGCCCATGGCAGCCTTTACAAGACTCCACTGATGGACCATGTAATCTTCATAGGATTTTATAATCTTCCTAGATTGTAATCTTTCTTGGCACCGTCTGAAACAAATTAAAATGATAAGGAATTGCCAGTTTAATAACTTGTAAATTTCTAAACCAAATATATTCAAATATGTCCTAGACGTTAGTCTTTGAATTTTTCAGAGCCAGCTATTCCTGCATTATGAAACAGGAAAGAAGTTCTCAAGCTTATACTGCAAAAAATAAATTTAAAAATGACAGAATCTAGGGTAGGCATAAAGGGTGGGACACCTTTTCAAATTCCTACAGCCCACACTCTTAGCATCGCTGGCTTGGGTTTCCTCCCTCTGGTTTCATGGAAGAATAAGAATTGTAGCTTGCTTTGGAACCATTAAGAGCTCATTTGAACAACAATGAAGTATTAAAGTATGAAAAGATAACCTGATTTTCATGTTAAATTGTGCTTGCAACCTTTTGAGTTCTGAAAGCTTGGCTCATGGTTTCTGAATTTGGTAAGCCAATATAGTAGGGAAGGCCTATGATCAGAGGGGGATATGGCAAATGACATTTGAATGGAAGTGAGTTCACAATATGCCATGTAATTTCACCTAATAGCAATGAGACTCTTAATCTCAGGGTTGTGGGTTCAAGCCCCAAGTTGGGCAAAAAAGCCCCGAATTTCAGGGTGTTGTACTAGATGACCCTCGTGGTCCCTTCCACTTCTAGGATTCTGTGTATGAAATCAGGCTGAACATGTGCTAAAAATCAATACTAATAGTAGCGACATAAACACTAGAGTCACATGCTACCTGGCTTCACTTCAAGTATTAAAAGTTATTCTGAAGGCCTTTTGGTATTTCTGCAACTTGCTGCCCACCAGATGTTCTTGGACCAGCAGCCCCAGCCAGTATGGCCAATGATCAGGGATGATGGGAGCTGTAGTCTATCAACACTTGGGGTGTACCATGTTGGCTACCCCCCATTCCTGAAGATGCTCATGCGCCAGAATAAGTCTACATATGTATGCTATTCATTTGATCACGGATGATGAGCAACTGAATATGTTACCTTTCTCTACCTCTCAAGAAGTATAGCATTTGCAGAGATAAGACAGGTGACCTAAAATTTCCACCTTTTTTTTTTTAAGTTACATATGTGCTGATGACTCATGCGTGTGAATGCGTTAAACAGTGGCAATATGTAGACTGGGTGGTTTGCTTGTGGGAGGGGTGATGCCCTGCTTCTGTGCCTTTTGACCCTGACATTCATAAATTTAGCAGCTGGAGCTTACAGACTCTCCAAGTGCCCCTATTTTGCAGGGACAGTCCTGGATTTACAGAAGCCGTTCCGGTTTCTGATTCGATCCCAGAATGTCCCGCTTTTCCTTAGGACATCCCTATTTTCATCAGGTAAATGTTGGAGGGGATGGAGTTATGTGACCCTTCAGCCAAGGAGATAAGTAACTATACAACCTTTAGAAGACAGCTGAAGGCAGCCCTGTATAGGGAAGTTTTTCGATGTTAAATGTTTTGTTATGTTTTTATATATGTTGGAAGCCACCCAAAGTGTCTGGGGGCAACCCAGTCAGTTGGACAGGGTTGTTGTTGTTTAGTCGTGTCCAACTCTTTGTGACCCCATGGACCAGAGCACGCCAGGCACTCCTGTCTTCCACTGCCTCCCGCAGTTTGGTCAGACTCATGTTTGTAGCTTCGAGATGATGGAATGGAATGTCTCTATTTTCATCAGAGAAATGTTGTAGGGTATGAACTTATCTCCGTGATGGACTCTCTGTGCCAGGCAACAGTTAAAAGTGCTGGAGTAGTGTCTTTAAAACACTGGCAACCAGAGAGACAGAGGAATGGGGGTGGATGGCTTTCAGCCTCAAAAATGCTACACCCTTGTTTGTATCTCCAGGTAAACTTTGTAGGCATTTATTCAGAAGCACAGGGCTGGCCTTTGAATCACCTATAGAATCTGGCACTATTCATAGTTTGCAGTTGGTGGCAGAATGAACTTTGTGTGAGGGAACGAAGATGTGAAACCATCTGTTTGGTTGAACGTATACATCTCTCTCTCTCTCTTTGGCAGTTGTTCATTTATATAACTGAAGGGATGTGTTGACTTGCCATATGCTAATGGAGGCACCTGGCTTTCAAAAGGCAACTAAAGGAAAAGAGTGGTAATAAAGAGAAATTGGCAGCGGCAGCCACACTCCACACAGATCGGTGGGGAGAAAGCCTCATTGAGTGAGGCCTAGGCATCGGAGGTTGGTAAAACACCAAAGAAAATAATGCTTTTCTGCAGCAGGAGGGGCATAGTGGTCGAATGTATACTCTGTGGCTATTCAGGGCATTCTTAGTACAATGCATAATTAGCTGAAGGAATTCACTGCCATAGAATATGGGGATAGTATCCATTGTCTTAGACCAGGGCTGGGGAACTGAGGGCCACATTGCTTATCGGCCTCATTCCAATCATGGGCAAAGCCAGAGGCAGCCAAGCACAGGAAGTCTCAACCTTAGCTCAGTAGGCAATATTCCAGTCACACAAATTCCAGAGGTTTCTTTCTACACACAGAAACGCTCTAAATTTCTCCACCCTCCTCTCTCCAAGCAAGCAGGAGGCATAACGTCACAGCACTGTCAGGCAAGGAATGCCCAGAATGAGGAATTAACCTTATTCTCAAAAAGCACACTTACAAGTTAGGAAAAGGCGTGTCCATCATCCCTACTCCATCTGTCAGCTGCTCCTAGGTGTGCGCCCGATGAGGCGCTTGCCACAACAAGAGGCCCCACTCCCAACCTTGGCTAATGTACCTCCCCTATCAGCACTCAGAGCTGATTTCCTTCAGAATGGATAGGTTGGATCTTCTTGCAGTCCATTCATGGATCACTGCCTTACCGTGGCGAAGGGGCTTGAATAACTCAGAGAAGCTATGAGCTATGCCGTGCAGGGCCACCCAAGATGGACAGGTCATAGTGGAGAGTTTTGACCAAACGTGATCCACCTGGAGCAGGAACCGGCAAGCCACTCCAGTATCCCTGCCAAGAAAGCTCCATAGACAACATTAGACAATTGTAAAACAACCGACCTTCAGGTTGCCATTTTGCAACAAAGGAAGAGTGCAATGTGAAGCACCTGAATTACAATTCACAAAGAAGTTCAGGGCCATTACTTGTCGGTTAAATCAAGACAAAGGATTTTTAATTACCTTGCCAATGCCAAGACATCTGTTTTACCAGTGACAGTTTCTTGTGAATCATTTCCTTCCACAACTCAGTGCTTAATGTTATCAGCTCAACAACAGTCACCATTCTGCTACTATACGGAGTTACAGATGTGCTTATTTAACATATATATTACTTCTCTCACTGACTGTCATTTTTCCATCTCAATGCCATGCAACCCCACCTTGCAATTTTCTCCAATACCTGCCAGCTGCACTTCATTCATCTCAGGATATGGGCTTGAATTCACCAATTGGTTACTAACGTGCTGCTGACAAAGTGCGCTTGAGTTCACAAATTGGTTACTCTTTAAGGTGCCTCGCCTTAGGGTGCCATCAGAGGTTGACTGCTTTTGCTGTGAGACACACGGCTCCTCCTCTGGAAACCAACTTCTGTCTGAAAGAAAAAGCTCATTTATTTGGCATGCAGAATGATTGGCACAAAGCAACCCAGGGGATGATATCATCATCCCTGCTGCGAAAAGTCCTGGTGTGCCACCCCAACCTATCGCAGCTCCGCTACACTGCTGTAAAGGTGCAGCTCAATTAGAGAGCTGTCTGATGACAAATGTCATTATACTTTGTGTTTTCCCTGCCATGGCACACTGGTTGCAAGTAGCAGCCTCTCAGTTTGTGCAAAGCACATGGCACAGCTAGAAACATCACTGACCCGCCAAATGTCCCTATTTTCCAGGGACAGTCCTGGATTTACAGAAACTGTGCTGGTTTCTGATTTGATCCCAGAATGACCCACTTTTCCTTAAAGGTAAAGGTGAAGGGACCCCTGTCCATTAGGTCCAGTCGTGACCGACTCTGGGGTTGCAGTGCTCATCTCGCTTTATTGGCCGAGGGAGCCGGCATACAGCTTCCAGGTCATGTGTCCAGCATGACTAAGCCGCTTCTGGTGAACCAGAGCAGCGCACGGAAACGCCCTTTACCTTCCCGCCGGAGCGGTACCTATTTATCTACTTGCACTCTGACGTGCTTTCGAACTGCTAGGTTGGCAGGAGCAGGGACCGAGCAACAGGAGCTCACCCCGTCGCGGGGATTCGAACCGCCAACCTTCTGATCGGCAAGTCCTAGGCTCTGAGGTTTAACCCACAGCTCCATCCGCGTCCCCCTTTTCCTTAGGAAGGCCTTATTTTCATCAGAGAAATATTGTAGGGTATGGAGTTATGCGACCCCCGATCCAAGGAGAGAAGTAACTATGCAACCTTTCGAAGACATCTGAAGACAGCCCTGTTTAGCAGGCATAGGCAAACTCGGCCCTCCAGATGTTTTGGGACTACAACTCCCATCATCCCTGACCAGTGGTCCTGTTAGCTAGGGATGATGGGAGTTTTAGTCCCAAAACATCTGGAGGGCCGAGTTTGCTATACCTGCTGTATAGGGAAGTTTTTTATGTTTAATGTTTTATTGTGTTTTTATATATGTTGGAAGCTGCCCAAAGTGGCTGGGGCAACCGAGTAAGATAGGTGGGGCACAGATAATAAAATTATTATTATTATTATTATTATTATTATTATTATTATTATTATTGAATAATGGTAAAGTTAAAGGGACCCCTGACCATTAGGTCCAGTCATAGCCAACTCTGGCGTTGCGACGCTCATCTCGCTTTATTGGCTGAGGGAGCCGGCATACAGCTTCCAGGTCATGTGGCCAGCATGACTAAGCCACTTCTGGCGAACCAGAGCAGCGCACGGAAACGCCGTTTACCTTCCAGCCGTAGTGGTACCTATTTATCTACTTGCACTTTGACGTGCTTTCGAACTGCTAGGTTGGCAGGAGCAGGGACCGAGCAACAGAGCTCACCCTGTCGCGGGGATTCGAACTGCCGACCTTCTGATCGGCAAGTCCTAGGCTCTGTGGTTTAACCCACAGCGCCATCCGCGACCCATTATTATTGAACAGGACATCAGTATTGTCATCAGAGAAACGTTGGCGGGTTTGACATGAGCGTTTCATGTTCCTCAGAGCTCTTACCTGTTTCCTTAGAGTTATTTGGAACAGCATCATAGTGGGCCAGGAACAGAGCAGGAATGGGCAGCCTCTCATCTCTTCAAGCGGTCCACTTTTTACAGCAATCTCTTTTCACTCTGTGGACAGTCCTAAGACTACTTTGCAGTGCCATCTAGTGAAAAAGGAGGCAGCTACATTAGACGAAGAGTGTGCTGTAGGCCCTATGAAAGGGCAGGGAACTAGTTTCTAAGAAGTGTCTGGAAAACTGGGGCTGACGGGAGAAGCATGATGACATAATTTCACCTATGTGTTAAGCAACGAAAGAGTACAAGATGGATGGCACTCACCAGAGAGGAAAGTTATTCAGACCAACAGGTTTAGGTTTATTAAATGTATGTACCGGTACCCACTAGAAAAATATCGCAGAGTGATTTAGGACCCGTTAAAAACACAGTGATTGTAGGCAAAGAGAAGAACGGAGTGGCTGCAGTGCACTCGGTAACGAATTAGGCAATCTTCTTCTTCTTTGGCGATCACTCATAGCCGAGTAAGATTGTCTTCCATGAACATGGTCTTAACAGTGAGTCCGTAAGTGACTGTGGAGGCCAATTCTGGATCCACACATCCTTCCACAGTGGGGACATAGATTTCCAGGCGGCAGTTGATCACGGTGAGGGTTTGCCAAGTGTGCTTTCCTCTTAGCACATTTCTCCCTTTTGTCCTGAGTTTGAGTGTCTTCAAAGCCCATGACATCTTTGGTCAACGCTGTTCTCCAACTGGAGCGCTCACAAGCCAGTGTTTCCCAGTAGTCGGTGTTTATACTACACTTTTTTAGATTTGCCTTGAGACAGTCTTTAAATCTCTGTTGTTGACCACCTGGCATTATCCTTTACATTTTTAAAGTTTGGAATAGAGTAGTTGCTTTGGAAGACGATAATCAGGCATCCAAACAACATGACCAGTCCAATGAAGTTGATGTTGAAGAATCATGGCTTTGACACTAGTGATCTTCGCTTCTTCCAGTACACTGACATTAGTTCGCCTGTCTTCCCAATAATTGCCTGTAATGAATTAGGCAATATTCGCTTGTAGGTCTGCCCTTTCCTGCCCCCTCCTTCTGTCAGGAAGGTTGAAATGGGTGATAATGGGTGCCTCCACCCAGGATGTTGTTTGGCGTCATAAGAATGTAAGAAGAGCCCTGCAGGGTCAGGCCAAACGCTCATCTAGGGCATCATTCTGTTCTCTGGGTAGCCAACCAGATACCTCTGGGAAGCTCAGGGGTAGTATGACCCATTTCATCACCTGAGAAGAAAAGGGAAGGCCTCCCTATACCCCCCAAGCCTCTGTTACCTGGGTTGTGCAGCAGTGCCCACAAAGCAGTGGCAATGACTTGGGCTCTTGGTACTTCAAATGCTCTCTACCCTACTTTACAGCACCATAACTGTTAATATCAAGGCTTCAATCTTGGCTGCACCATCTGTGTGCTGCGTTTGGACATTTGGGTCATGTAAAGAGGTGTTCTTGATGGCTGCCCAATTGTGGAACTCGTTTTCCATTGACGTCCACCAAAGTCTAAACTCTGAATTCTTTTCTGGAGAGATGTTAAACTTCACCCTTGGGCTACTATTCAACAGCCCATAGTGGTTAGAGTGTGTGACTGTGACCTGAGAGACCAAGGTTTGAATCCCCCTTCACTCAGCCATGAACTTCACCGGGGGAACTCACTCTCAGCCTCTTACCTCACAAGGTTGTTGTGGGGTTTAATGAGGAGGCGAGAACTATGTATTGAGCCCCTTGAGAAAAGGTGAGATATATGCCTCTTCAAGTTCTCTCCCTGGTTCTCGGTTGTTTGCTTCTTGTATCCACATAAGCCTTGCTGGTAGTTTTAGATCAGCTACCCATCACATCACCAAGGTTGTCCCCTTGGTCTTTTAAAATTGTATGGTATCCGTACTAACACTGCTTTTATTCTATCCGCCTGGATCATCTCTTTCTACATGTCCTGCAAATAACAACAACAACAACAACAACAATTTATTCTCCACCCATGTGGCTGGGTCTCCCCAACCACTCTGGGCAGCTCCCAACAGAATATTAAAAACACGATAAAACATCAAACATTAAAAACTTCCCTAAACAGGGCTGCCTTCAGGTATCTTCTAAAATTCAGACAGTTGTTTATTTCCTTGACATCTGATGGGAGGGTGTTCCACAGGGCGGGCATCACTATGGAGAAGGCCCTCTGCCTGGTTCCATATGTCCATCTTAACTTTGAGCCTTTTCTGCTACATCCATAACTTTCAGTCTTTGTCATACCCAGTTATTATTTCTTCTGTCTTTTAATGATATTCCTAACATTGCACGTTTCATGGCATGTTATGGTGTTCTTCATGTATCTCTATGAGATAAAAATGAAACAAATAAATAATTTGTTGCATAGTTTTAAGTTTCAGTTGTTCCCCACCATAAGCTATTGTGAAGGGCAAATCTACAAATCACTACATCACATTTTAATCGAGTCATTCTGCGAAAATCCGTGTTTTCAGTGTATGCAGATCTGGCTTTGAGACGTAAAATGTTTGGTTTTTTTTACTTTTGCAAATTTCGCGGCTAAGTATTTGAACTGGCGACTTCAGGTGTTGAACTGTTCTGTTTTGTTTTTCCAGCTTTGTTTTCATCTCAAACCCTTTCCCAAGTGACATTGTACTGATGACATCTGTCAACCCAGAAAATTAGCAGAAATAAATAAGTAAATAAAGCTTTGTCAAACTGTGCTTACAGAGGCAAATCTTAGATTGTGGCTTACAACCATCAGCTGTCTGCATGAAGAAAAGTCATCAGATAGTAAAATTTCCCATCTGTATTTGGATTAGTCACCGAGATAGGGAAGGCTCCATGTTCCATTAGTATTCTGCCCAAGTCATCCACCCACTGTAATGTACTGTAGCTGTTACCATAATTATCTGTCTTCACATACCTTATCACCACAAACAGAGCTTCAAGGAGCCATTTTACAGAGTCAGCTTTTTGCTCTTAGTTATAATTAGAGCTTGGGAAATATTGCAGGAGGCAAGTTATGCGTAGTCATTTGAACCTTTTTAATTAGCTAGCAATTGTACCCGGGCCCCTTTTGGGATTTGCTTTCGATGAATATTCCATCTGCTTGTTGGGAAACTTCGCAGAAGGGAACAGATTTCAAGCCCTGCTCACAGAAAAGAAACCTCAAAAAGTCGTAAAGGTGCAGATTTTCATTTCAAACCTCTTAACAATGCAGTTCACCCAAAGAGGTCTCCTGGGGTGGAAGCAAAAGAGTTTTTGCTATTGTTTTCATGTGACCTTTGGGCAAATGTCCTAATCTGCCAATGCCACGAGCTATACAGAGTTGTGGCCAAACCACAGTCTAGTCCTAACGGCTGAAAACATCACCTGTACTCAGCATCAAAGAAGCACTGTTTATGTTAGATAATTAATGATGCCCAGGGCCTAATATTCAAACAGGTTCATCCAAGCCACAGCTCCGAAACTCTTGTCTCCTGATTATGGTAGGGGTGTGGCTTTGTGCCAAGATAAATGGAAAATACATTGCTGTTTCTCATAGGCCATACAAGGAGTTTTCTCCACCCAGGAAAGAAGGGTGTCCTAAGGTGATTGTCCCAGGGGAGGTAGTAGCTTTGTGCATATTATTATCTATTCAATATATGCAAAATGGTTTTACCAAAAAAAGTAGCATGTGTGCAGCTCCAGTAGATGAGCAAATGTTTCTGGATTGTTAAGAGTGTTTTTTTCTAGGGAAGAAGGAAGCTATGCATTTTAAGAATAGATTCCTGCCTTCTCTGGCTGCTCCTAAGAAATTGTGTGATTATCAGGAGAAATATCAGAGAGGAAAGTGATGCAATAGGAGTACCTGGAAACTTTTCAAACCCCAAACCCCAAGTGTCTAAGTTCTGAGTTCTTCCCAGATTTTTTGACTGGAGGTGTTGGAGGGTTTCTAAACTGATTTTCACCCTCCTGTCCTCAAAACCAGTGCCAACTTTTCTACTTTGAGGGCTGGTTGAGATGTAATGCACTGAGGGCATCTTGGCCAAAGCCCCTCTCCACCACCCCCACCCCCAACTAACACTGACAAGCCACTGCTATCTATATGCTTCCTGATAGCCTCAAAGAATCCAAAAAAGTTAGTGAAGCAGGACCTCCCTCAATAGAAGCCATGCTGATTCTTCCTCAGCAAGGCTTGACCTTCTAGCCATAATCATACCATACTCATTCAGAAATGCCTGCAGAGTATGTATTGGTGGTATATAACTCTGATTAAATTGGCAAAAATGTATAAAATGTGAGATAGAGCCTGCTGGAAGTGTAAATTAAAGGATGGAGAATTTTTTGACATGTGGTGGACATGCGAAAAAAATGAAAAAGTTTGGGGATATGATATACAATGAAATGAAAAAAAATTCAAATATACATTCCCAAAGAAGCCAGAGGCTTTTTTATTAGGGATAATAGGAGATGACGTGAGAAAAGAAGACTGCAAATTATTCTTGTATGCCACGACTGCCACAAGGATTATTGTGGCCCCAAAGTGGAAATCCCAAGAGTTACCAATCCTAATGGAGTGGCAGACGAAATTATTTGAGTATACTGAATTGGCAAAAATGACCCAAAAAATTTGAGACCAAAAAGTGACAGAGTTTGAGGAGTGGAGTAAATTTGTTGTGTATATACAAAATAACTGTAGAAGTTTAAACACTGTAGCAGGGCTAACATAAATCTTGTGATGTATATAGAATGTAATTAAGAATCTGCAGGAATGGATGTAAATTGGGAAAACCAAAGCAGGGAAGGAGGGAAGTTCAGGCGCGAAATTGCGCAGGGCAAATAAGAAGATAAAAAAGGTTGAATGTTGAAGTTGAAGTTTTATTTAATTTTGTTTTGTTTTTGAAAATCAATAAAAAAGTAATAACAGAAATGCCTGCAGAGTGACAGAAATGATTTGCAGGAAGATCGGCAATGCCCTTAGATGCAGCTTCAAACTGCTTCTTGCATTTGAAACACCAAAAAAGTTCAACCGTAGTGGGCGGTTTTATGGCAAAAACCATTGGGCTTCTTTGCAAACAGAAGGTTGCCATCCTACTTCAAAAGAATCACTCAGAGCACTGCTATTTTATTTATTACACATAAAAGGAGGCAATCTGATATATTTCCCAGATTAGAATGGCAATCTGTACTAGGAAGCACTTCTGAGCATTATACTTTTTAGTGCTAAGTCTCAGCATATTGTCGGAGAAGGTAACATTTCCTACTCTGGGAGATGTGAAGTTCTTGGATTCAATATAATGACATAATCCAGGCTTCATGGTCTAGTTGTTTAAAAATAAATAGTCTTGGAAGCCTCCATGACAGTTAAAATTGTCTATCCACAAGAGTAAAACACCCTTAAAAGAAATAGCTTTAAAGTAGAGGCATGCCATGAACTTTTTTTGACCCAATGCCACACATATATACAGTGGAGTTTTTGTCTCTTTGATAGTATATTACACTGCATAGCATTCAAGTGCATCGTCAGGGTGTCGACTGTGTGTCAGATAGACTGTGAAATGTACACTACAGTTTATAACAGGATTATGTAAGCAACTCATTGTTTGAAAAACAATATGAGCATTATCTTTTGTTCCCTTCTAATGGGCTTTCCCTCTGTATAAGTATTAGGAGGTCCCCTTTTAATAAAGTACAGTATCAGCTTTCAGTTTTAGCAAGGATGATTCATTTGGGCACTTACTTGTGTCGTATTAAGGGTGGAAAAAAGAGAGTGTGCCAAGTTGGTGGAAAGAGTAAGATCATATTATGGCATAGCATGGTACCTCTGAGCACGTAGCTGCTCCTTTTTTTATTCCCTTTTTAGGGCAATGACTTAATAAAGCAAATTCCTTCAGTGATGTCATTTTCAGTAGGCTGCGGCACAGAGACCCATGTCTTCATTTCTGAAAACACACTTATAGAGAGGGTAGCTCTGAAATATGTACTTAGAGAATGTACTTTCATTGCACTGCTGTCAGCAAGGGTATTAGCCCATGGCTGAGATTTATCATATTGAGCTACAAAGGTCTGCAACATAATCATGTATTTTAGTGGATCCCTAAGTGAGGGTCATCAGTCGTATACCCGAATGTGTATTAACTTTATGAGGTTGTATTGTCATTGTTGAGAGCTATAAAGAAATAAATATTTGAGTTGAAGGCTGGAAAACGTTTGAGCTGTCCTGAGTAACTGCATTTTCGCATGCAGTAGATTCTGAACACTTGGTTAAAAAAAACCCAACAACAACCCAATAATTCTGGATAGTCTGTTACCAAACTTGAACTTTAGAGTCAATCACCACAGCAACTGTCTTTGCTACTTCCATCTTGTTTCTCTGTGCTGTAGATATTTGTCACAATCCAAATTACTACAGTGGTACCTCGGGTTACATACGCTTCAGGTTATATATGCCTCAGGTTACAGACTCCGCTAACCCAGAAATAGTACCTCAGGTTAAGAACTTTGCTTCAGGATGAGAACAGAAGTTGTACTCCGGTGGTGCGGCAGCAGCTGGAGGCCCCATTAGCTAAAGTGGTGCTTCAGGTTAAGAACAGCTTCAGGTTAAGAACGGACCTCCGGAATGAATTAAGTACTTAACCCGAGGTACCACTGAAATCTGAAGAGGTTTCAAAATAATGTGTGAAGTGAAATGGAGGTCTGTTCTTCAAAGCAAACCAAAGGACCATCCAGGCATTTGTTGCATGTTCACGATGATGTGTGTTCGCGATGCTTTTAAGGTACATAATCCTGCTTTCAATATTGCTTGCGCTTGCAAAAGTTTTGGGGCAGTAACACGGCTTGATTTCCAATCAGTGCAGGGAGAAGTTTTGCATATATTTGTGAAGACATGAATTTGCTGTCCGTCCTTTAGATCCCGCTTTGCATCTCATCTATGAATCGGTACAGCGGTGGTGGATTTGGGGCTCTCTAATTTCAGCAGCACCATGTACCATGTAAGCAGTCTCTGTGCAGACCCCACATCAACCCAGTGGAGGTGTCACCATCGTTGTTGTAGCATTTCCAAAATAGAGTATAGTTGTATTCTGATGTCGTGGTAGGTATGTAGGATTCATGTGGGTAGAAATGCAGAATATATCTTTCAAATTCCCTCTTTGGGCTCTTGTTGCTATCCATCTGTCTCAATAGACAATGGAGAGTGCAGTCAAACCATTGCATTACCAACACAGGAGTGACCTCTCCAGGTTGCAAGCCTGGGCAATGTGTATGGAGGTCCTAAGTTGCCCAGATGACAAGACCCACCTTCTTGGCCTCGCTGATGTGGTCCAAAGGAAAGCAGAGCAATACGTTTGGCATTGGCTTGGCAGCAGGAGTTTCTGTTTTGTTTTTTTTAAATGATTTTTATTGGTTTTTTACACATACAGAAAGCAATACAAAACAAAACACATACATCAAAAACATACAACAAAAATTTGACTTCCCCATACCTTCCTTTCACCACATCCTTATTTTGCCATTTTTTGAGCAACCCTTCGGTCAATTTTTAATCAAATCTCTTTTAAATTTACGTAAGGTTTAACATTTACAGCTGTAATTCTTTGTTTCTTACCCCTAACATCTTATCAGTCCACAATTTTACAGTAGTTTTTGAGATATATTTTGAATTTTCTCCAGTCCTCCTCCACTGTCTCCTTCCTCTGGTCACGGATTCTGCCGGTCATCTCTGCCAGTCCCATATATTCCGTCACCTTCGTCTGCCATTCTTCCAGAGTAGGTAGTTCTTGCGTCTTCCAATACTTTGCCAACAGGATTCTTGCTGCTGTGGTTGCATACATAAAAAATGTCTTATCCCTCTTTGGTACCAATTGGCCGACCATGCCCAAGAGAAAAGCCTCCGGTTTCTTTACAAATGTCCACTTAAGGACATTTCCGAGGAGGCCTTAATCTTTGGGCAGGTCCACCAAAGATGATAAAATGTGCCTTCAGTCTCATTACATTTCCAACATTTATTATTGGGCAAATGATAGATCCTTGCAAGCTTGACTGGGGTCATGTACCACCTATAGATCATTTTCATTATGTTCTCTTTCAAGGCACTACATGCCGTAAATTTAATACCGGTGGTCCATAACTGTTCCCAGTCAGCAAACATAATATCATGACCAATATCCTGTGCCCATTTAATCATAGCTGATTTCACCGTTTCATCCTGTGTGTTCCATTTCAGCAGCAAATTATACATTTTAGATAAATTCTTAGTATTGGGTTCTAGCAATTCTGTTTCTAACTTTGACCTCTCCTTCTGAAATCCAAGTTTCCTGTCCTGCTTAAATGTCTCATTTATCTGATGATAATGTAACCAATCTCGAACTTTATGCTTTAGCTTCTCAAAACTTTGAAGCTTCAACTTTTCACCTTCTTGTTCTAAAATTTCACAATATTTAGGCCAGTTAGAGTCCATGTTAAGTTTTTTCACTGCCTTAGCTTCCATTGGTGACAACCACCTGGGGGTTTTACTTTCCAATAAATCCTTATATCTATTCCAAACATTATACAGTGCTTTCCTAACAATATGGTTTTTAAAGCTTTTATGCACCTTTACCTTGTCATACCACAAATATGCATGCCAGCCAAAACTATTGTCATATCCCTCCAAGTCCAAAATGTCTGTATCCTCCAGAAGTAGCCATTGCTTCAACCAGCAAAATGCTGCTGATTCATAATAAAGTCTTAAGTCTGGCAGGGCAAAGCCCCCTCTATCTTTCGCATCGGTTAAAATCTTAAATTTTATTCGGCAGCAGGAGTTTCTGGAGGGAGGCGTACAATGCACCATCCAACAATCTTAGGGACTCTACTCCGGATTTGTACAGGGTTTAGTCCTTAGTCTTTTCTTCTCCCAAAGATATCCCACAAGACAGAGGAGGTTTAGGATAAGAGTTTTCCTTCTCCTAGATGATTGATGAGCCCCATCGGCCCCTCACTTCCCTCTACAGCACATGCAGAAATGGCCTTCTTGACTGTTGAACCCATGGTTGGTCTCATCTGCTCAATCTACCAGAGTCTGTTTTGCATGCAGGGGAAGTCCCTGACTCACTGAAGGTTTGAGACCCATTGGCTACCTTCACCTGGTTTAGCGGGCCAATAGAAGGCGTTTTCTGGGGTGTGGCCATTGTCACATGCTGACAGCTTCTAGGAGCCACAGGTGAGAGCTGAGTGCAGGCTGGGGACCAAAGACAAACCACGCCAGAAGGAACACAACATGTCCCCCACCCATGTCCCCTAACACCCCATACACCCCAGCTTAACATTTACCTCTCTTAGAAAATGACCTACCAATTTAGTAGCTGTATCTTGAGTAGTGGGACGCGGGTGGTGCTGTGGGTTAAACCACTGAGCCTAGGACTTGCCGATCAGAAGGTCGGCGGTTCGAATCCCGACAATGGGGTGAGCTCCCGTTGCTCGGTCCCTGGTCCTGCCAACCTAGCAGTTTGAAAGCACATCAAAGTGCAAGTAGATAATTAGGTACCATTCCGGTGGGAAGGTAAACGGCGTTTCTGTGCACTGCTCTGGTTCACCAGAAGTGGCTTAGTCATGCTGGCCACATGACCCAGAAGCTGTACGCCGGCTCCCTCAGCCAATAAAGCAACAAGAGTGCCGCATCCCCAGAGTCGGCCACAACTGGACCTAATGGTCAGGGGTCCCTTTACCTTTACCTTTTATCTTGAGTAGCAATTGCTTCCCTCCGTCTTTCTTGGGTTTCCTTAGGAACCCGTGTCTCCTTCCACCCTGGAGAAAGGAGGCCAGCTATTTAGACAAGTCAGCTGTGATATGAGCTTGCCAGATCTTCCCAGATCAAACTTCTATGAAGAAAAACAAGAAGATAGGCTGGGCCTGTGGCTATTTGTTGCCAAGGCAAGACATGCAACCCTTAACAGGTTTAAGAATAAGTCACTGAAACAAATGAAGTTGATAGCTGCTTTCCAGTTTTTTTATCTCCATATAAGGGAAACGAGAAAGCCTGATAAGCTACATATTTTCACCTCAGAAATTTACTGCGATAAGTTAAGTGGTTCATTTTTCTTGAAAGGTCCCATTGTTTACTACATGCTGGAACAAACAGCAGTTGTTGAAAATGCATTCCATATCAGTCTCTCTAAGGTGATAAAAGGAAATCTAGCTGTTGAATGGAGAAAAGCTCCCAACATATGATGCAGTAAACAAACTGCTTGATGTCCTCTTGTCACTGATACGAAAAACGTCTGTGAATGTGATATATATTCTCATTCATGCAGCCTAAATAGCTTATCTGTTTGTTTTGCAGCCTCCAAGGAAATAAAAACAATATTTATCTTGTATTTTCAACTATTGCTTCATCGGCTCTGCTTTTAGAGCAGTGTCCTATAAAGAGAAGCCATATTTAGTACATTTTTGACAACTGGAATTTTGTGTGGTCTTATGGAAAGTCCTTAAGGGACGCGGGTGGCGCTGTGGGTTAAACCACTGAGCCTAGGACTTGCCGATCAGAAGGTTGGCGGTTTGAATCCCTGTGACGGGGTGAGCTCCCGTTGCTCGGTCCCTGCTCCTGCCAACCTAGCAGTTCGAAAGCACATCAAAGTGCAAGTAGATAAATAGTTACCACTCCGGCGGGAAGGTAAATGGCGTTTCCGTGCGCTGCTCTGGTTCGCCAGAAGTGGCTTAGTCATGTTGGCCACATGACCCGGAAGCTGTATGCCGGCTCCCTCGGCCAATAAAGCGAGATGAGCGTCACAACCCCAAAGTCGGCCATGACTGGACCTAATGGTCAGGGGTCCCTTTACCCCTTTATGGAATGTCCTC
Source organism: Podarcis siculus (assembly GCA_034642415.1). Taxonomy (NCBI): domain Eukaryota; kingdom Metazoa; phylum Chordata; class Lepidosauria; order Squamata; family Lacertidae; genus Podarcis; species Podarcis siculus. Next base: position 1,465,505 of record JAXCMG010000070.1, on the reverse strand, counting down.
AGCCCTTGTTTAGCTTCATACTTTTTTCTATGTTTGTAATGGACAGACGTGTAGGACTGGGGACCATTATCATATAAGCAGTAGAGGCTGGTCCCAGAGGGCAAAGAGGGCTCTGCCCCACCAACCCCACTCTGTATTCTTACAACCAATCAGCTGGTGGCTGTGTCTGCAATTGGCTCTAGCTGCACCAGTCAGGCTCTACCTAACCAGTTCCAATGGACACCAGCCACCACTGACTGTAAGTATTTATGCATCTAGGCTCCAATTTGCATTAAAGGTTCTATGCACAGCGAGGAAGAAACACAATCTTGTCAATGACATTAACTCCCATTGATGGGATCTCTACTAAACTCAGGGTCTCCACCTTTGCCTGATATCTCCCCCCCATACAATAGCAGTTCTTTCTTAGCAAAACTCCAGAGTTTATGGCTCACTTCTCTGGAATCACCACCATTAATCCTGAAATGCTTTTTCCAACCACATGCACACAACCCCAAGGATGACTGGGGCAAACTCAAATAAAAAGGCATAAGTGAGGAGGAGCAATTGATCTTGCCCAACTACAGAATTGGTAAAGGTAAAGGGACCTGTGATCATTGGGTCCAGTCGTGACCGACTCTGGGGTTGTGGCGCTCATCTCGCTTCATTGGCTGAGGGAGCCGGCGTACAGCTTCCGGGTCATGTGGCCAGCATGACTAAGCCGCTTCTGGAGAACCAGAGCAGAGCACGGAAACACTGTTTACCTTCCCGCCGGAGCAGTACCTATTTATCTACTCGCATTTTGACGTGCTTTTGAACTGCTAGGTTGGCAGGAGCAGGGACCAAACAACAGGAGCTCACCCCGTCGCAGGGATTCGAACTGCCGACCTTGTGATCGGCAAGTCCTAGGCTCTGTGGTTTAACCCACAGCGCCACCCGCGTCCCACAGCATATCAAACAACCATGCAAAAGAGTATTTTGTAATAACAGAAACTTGATACCCGGTTGTAGTTTCCTGGCCCAATTAAACACTTGTTCTGTTTTAATCTGTACTGAGAATGATTGGGCAGCAAACATTAAATATAATGTACTGAGAGTTACCTCTCTAAACCCAGCAATGGTTAACCAGTGGCTGCTTCATTAAGTTGAGGGTAAGCCGGGTTGCTTCTTGAGAAGCTCATAAAGGTTCCTTAAAAACACTCCAACCTCTGGTGTTTGGCATCTGCGATCTCGAGATGATGTAACTTTATACAGCGGTGATGTGAAGTTTTTCTTGGTTCTTCGAAGCCAAATGCCTCAGAGGCAAATCATAATAAATGCCAATATTTTCTTAACATTTTTGCGCATGAAAGCAGACTTCAGTTTTCTTGCAGAGACGCGGGATCATGCAGGGGTAAGAGGTCAGGGACAAGAAGGGTAGGGCTGGGGACTGCCCTTCTGAAGTGCAAGGTATGCAGAAAAATAAACAGCTGTTTCTCTCTCCAGCCCAGATCACACAAACAGTATATGAGTTGGTTGATGTGTCTCTAGGATCTAGCACTTCACACTATTGTGGGTGGGCTGAATGTTCCACAGCGGGAGGAGGGACTGGTGCATGAACAACAGGTATGCCTGGGAGAAGGGTTGTAGCATAGCTTTGTAACTGGCATTCAGCCAAGTACCGTATTTTTCACTCCATAGGGCGCACCGGACCATAGGGCGCACCTAGTTTTTAGGGGGGGAAATCAAGAAAAAAATCTTTTTTCCACCCCCCCCCCCAGCCCCAAAGAGCAGGGGTTGCGCGCAGCTATGGAACAAGCCAAGGCAGCGAGCGGGATGGACTGTTTTGGCTTCCTCTTTAGCCCCATACAATCTCTCCCTGCCGGAGAGGCTGTGCAGGGCTAAAAAGCCATAGTCGCGTGCAGCCTCTCCCTGCCGGAGGGGCTGTGCGCGGCTATCCCTGAAGCCTGGAGAGCGAGAGGGGTCGGTGCGCACCGACGCCTCTCACTCTCCAGGCTTCAGCAAAAGCAACGCGAAGCCTTTGGAGCATGGAGGGAGCGCTCCCTCTGCACTTCGGAGGCTTAGCGTTGCTATCGCTGAAGCCAAGGAGCCTGCATTCGCTCCATAGGACGCACACACATTTCCCCTCAATTTTTGGAGGGGAAAAAGTGCGTCCTATAGAGCGAAAAATACGGTAAATCGGCAGCTGCTTACAGAGTCCAGAAACAGGTAGACTTCCTTACCTGCTGTTTGTAAGCAGTGCCTCATGGAGGCTCAGGCCACTTATGGCTTTTCCAGTCCCTTGCCATAATAATGTAGCACACAAAAAAAACACCACAGCAACAACAACATATGCAAACAAAATATAGCAGCGAAAAGGTGGCAGGGAGTGACACATAGCTCTATTTTTTAAAACGCACACACACAAATGTTTGTTTTGTTCCCCGCCCCTGTGAAATGTACTACGTATAGAGGAAAAATCTCGTTTTTGTGCAAAGTCACCGTTGATGTTAAGCCAGTGACAAAATCTGTATCAGTTAACAAAAAAATGTGTGTTTTCTTACTTTATCGCACATTGTATTTGCTTACATTTGCAGCTCTGAGCTGAGAGGCTGTGCCACAATTTGATCCAATGCACACAAAAACAAGTTGCGAAAATAATCAAACGTCAAAAACAATAACAGGTGTCTAAATGCATACCTGACAACCGCCCCAGGAAAAAGATGAGGCTTCCTGTTTTTTCTTGCAAGAGGACAGTGAGCAAAATGGCCACCGTGATCTCACATGATTTGGGGCTATACTTTTTCAGGCATGGCACCCCAAAATGTGCTTTGAGGGGCAGCAATGTTACACGGCACCCAAAAACATGTGTTTTGGGGGCACTGTGCCCTTAAAAGCACTTTTGTGCCCCCCCCCCAATTTCTTGTGGGTCATGTGACTCACATGGGAGTGTTACCCCAGATGATGGTGTCCCAGTTTTGGGGTGCTTCATATTGGAAGGTATGTAAATGTGAGGCCCTATTTGATTTTGAGACCCCCAAAGACCGGCCTACCCCCCCCAATTGATCCTGTTTGTAAAAACTCATTGACTTACTTTTCTTGTGCAATAGCATGCACTGCTTTACTCTGCAATCTCCAGGAATTTCTCATCTCTATTGCTTTTATAAAAAGCTGCTAGGATATCTTAGTAGCTTTTATTTGAAAGAAAAATTTGTCACTTTGAATAATGTGCAAATACTACAGATATGAAGAAATGTGTAGGCTGGAGACAGCGTTTAAATACATATTTCCAGATGTATTATTTACTCCAAATATGCAATCTAAAACATATCTTTGATACAGTTTTTGAGTCGAGTACAGTGGTACCTCGAGTTAAGTACTTAAGTCATTCCAGAGGTCCGTTCTTAACCTGAAACTGTTCTTAACCTGAAGCACCACTTTAGCTAATGGGGCCTCCCGCTGCTGCCGCACCGCCGGAGAACGATTTCTGTTCTCATCCTGAAGCAAAGTTCTTAACCTGAAGCACTATTTCTGGGTTAGCGGAGTCTGTAACCCGAAGCATATGTAACCTGAAGCGTATGTAACCTGAGGTACCACTGTACTGCATAGGACCATTTGGGAACAGCAAAAGCCAGTAAAATAAACTTCAGTTCTGATCTGTCCAGAGAATTCAGTTCATGTCAGTTCTTAATTCACAAAGGCCTGATTCCAAAAGCACCTTGAGCTGAGACCGTGCCCCAGAATTGGCAAAAATCTGCAAAAGGGACATCCAGTTTTCTGGCCATGCCTTTTGACCTGAAGAAGAGGTTGCCTTTTTACTGACTTTTCTCCTGCTCGGCTAGCAGAAAGGTTAAGTCCGACTTCCTACTCCAGTCTCACCACTTCTGCATGCATCCTATTCAACTGCAACTCTTAAGTACACTTAAGCACCCATTCCTATTAATAAGCAAGACTTGCGTTTGTGTTTAGTGCGTCGCTGAATCTCTTTTCAGTGCTGACGCCAGTTTTGGAAAGCTTGGGTAGATGGCCCAAGCGACTTGGCACACCGAGAAAACAAACAGATACTTGTTTAGTTAGACTTTTAATAAGGTGGCTAGTTAATTAGTATATTATTATAGAGGTTGTTCTGTGTGTTAACTTTGGTATCTCCCTTGACCAAAGTATAGATGTTTTTTCTGTAATCCCAGGCCTGTTATAGCCAAAGGTTAAGGTTTAAGACTGAGAAAATTGTTCCCCTGGAATATTTATGGGAAGTCATTTACAACTAGTTCTTTGATCATTATTCTGTTCAAATGCATGTTCCTGGCAGACTAGATACTGTTGGAAAATTCTGGAGCGCACCTGTATATCTCCTCTTTCCTGGCTCCCAGCTGGAATAAAATTGCTTTTTATTGACACTTTAGCAATTTAACTCATGAAGTCACTAGATGTGCCTAAATCTGGGAGCTCCCGTCGCCACCCAGATGTGGATTTTTCTTGACTTTGACAGTACTTAGAGGTTTGCGTGACAGCTTGTTTTGCTCTGACTGAGTGAAATGTTGCCTACTTTAAATCATAAGGTTCCCCATGGCTTAGAGACGTAGCTCTTATCCATCAGGAGTCATGTGTTCAGCATTGAGGGCCACAGGTGGTGGTGTGGTCTAAACCATTGAGCCTCTTGGGCTTGCCGATTGGAAGGTCGGCATGTCAAATCACTACGACAGAGTGAGCTCCTGTTGCTCTATCCCAACTCCTGCCAACCTAGCTGTTCAAAAGCACACCAGTGCAAGTAGATAAATAGGTACCGCTGTGGCGGGAAGGTAAACGGCATTTCCATGCACTCTGGTTTCCATCACAGTGTTCCGTTGTGCCAGAAGCAGTTTTGTCCTGCTGGCCACATGACCCAGAAAGCTGTCTGTGGACAAATGCCGGCTTCCTCGGCCTGAAAGCAAGATGAGCGCCACAACCCCATAGTCAGCTTTGATTGGGCTTTACCGTCCAGGGGTCCTTTACCTTATTGAGGGACTAGTTCTGTAGAACTCCCTCCCAGCTAAGATCATACAGCCAGGGGTGCCAACTTGAATGCAAAATTGTGGGGGCCCAGGTAAGCCCCGCCCCACATAATCGATCACATGATACGGTGCACACACATCATTTGAATGGCAGTGCCCATCAACTTTGCGGGGGCTCGGGCTCCTCAAATATTTTATTGCGGGGGCCAAAGCTCCCACTGCCCCTAGGAGTTGGCTTCTATGATACAGGCCCCCTCTCTATTGAACTTCCAGCACTTAGTGAAGACATCTTTAAAAAAGAATCAGCAGGCATTTTTAGTCTTTCTGATCTTTTGATTAATTTTAACTGTTTTATTATGTATGTTGTCACTAATGTCACTGAGCGGTATATAAATTATACAAATAAATAAATCTCAATGAGTAATTTCTTTGGGACTCTGTTAACTAACTGCACAAGCCAATAGCCAGAAGTAAACCACGTTGAGTTTAGCAGGACTTAGTCCCAAAATCCAAGAACTGTAGAGTTGGAAGGGTCCTCAAGGGTCACCTAGGTAACTCTGTTATGGCCAGCAATAGTGTAATATAATAATAATAATTTATTATTTATACCCCGCCCATCTGGCTGGGTTTCCCCAGCCACTCTGGGCGGCTTCCAATAAAACACTAAAATACAACAACCTATTAAACATTAAAAACTTCCCTAAACAGGGCAGCCTTCAGTTGTCTTTTAAAAGTAAAATAGTTGTTTTGCCTTGACATCTGGTGGGAGGGCGTTCCACAGGGATGGCACCACTACCAAGAAGGCCCTCTGCTTGGTTCCCTGTAACTTCGCTTCCCACAGGGAGGGAACCGCCAGAAGGCCCTCAGCGCTGGACCTCAGTGTCCAGGCTGGATGATGGGGGTGATGATGCTCCTTCAGGTATGCAGGACCGAAGCCGTTTAGGGCTTTAAAGGTCAGCACCAACACTTTGAATTGTGCTCAGAAACGTACTGGAAGCTGTTAGCTTGACGGTAGGCCCAGGTTCGAATCTCCACTCAGCCACAAAGTTCTCCCCATGGACAAGCCACAGTGTTTCTCTGCTTTACTCGCCTTGCAAGGTTTCTGGGAGAGAAAAATGGGGGAGGCCTCTTTAGAGGAAGGATGAGATATAAATAATAGAACCATAGAATTCTGGATTTGGAAGGGATCCTGTGGGTCATCTAGTCCACCCCCTGCAACGCAGCTGTCCCATATGGGAATTGAACCTGCAACCTTGGCGTTATCAGCACCACGCTCTAACCAACTGAGCTCTCCAGGCCTTCTTCTGTCTCTTACGTAAGCCGGTGTGTGTGTGAGAGAGAGGGTGTTTATTTTCATCATGTTCTGTATCTATTAATTGTCTTTTAAATTAAGTACTCAAGTACAGCCATGAAATAATTGAAAAAGAAATCAGCAAGCAGAAATGTTACACATCTGCATATCAGGCAGACACTCATGCTCAAATTCTTCAGAAAACAAAACAAAAAGATTCTTTAAGGCAGGCATCCCCAAACTCGGCCCTCCAGATGTTTTGGGACTACAAATCCCATCATCCCTAGCTAACAGGACCAGTGGTCAGGGATTATGGGAATTGTAGTCCCAAAACATTGGAGGTCCGAGTTTGGGGGTGCCTGCTTTAAGGCATGCTTCCTGGGGGAGACTAAAACAGAAATGTGATTGCACAGCTGTGAGTCCCTCAATATTTTATTTTTTTTAAAGAAGGGTCTCTGAACAATTGTTGTTGTTGTTTAGTGGTTTAGTCGTGTCCGACTCTTCATGACCCCATGGACCAGAGCACGCCAGGCACTCCTGTCTTCCACTGCCTCCCGCAGTTTGGTCAAACTCAGGCTGGTAGCTTCAAGAACACTGTCCAACCATCTTGTCCTCTGTCGTCCCCTTCTCCTTGTGCCCTCCATCTTTCCCGACATCAGGGTCTTTTCCAGAGAGTCTTCTCTTCTCATGAGGTGGCCAGTGTATTGGAGCCTCAGCTTTACGATCTGTCCTTCCAGTGAACACTCAGGGCTGATTTCCTTCAGAATGGAGAGGGTTGATCTTCTTGCAGTCTGTGGGACTCTCAAGAGTCTCCTCCAGCACCATAATTCAAAAGCATCAATTCTTCAGCGATCAGCCTTCTTTATGGTCCAGCTCTCACTTCCATACATCACTACTGGGAAAACCATATCTTTAATTATATGCCTGTTGTCTTTGTCCATGTCGTCTTTATCCATATTTGTCTATATGCCTGTTGTCTTTGTCCATGGAGTTTTCTTGGCAGGGATACTGGAGTGGCTTGCCGGTTCCTGCTCCAGGTGGATCACATTTGGTCAAAACTCTCCACTATGACCTGTCCATCTTGGGTGGCCCTGCACAGCATAGCTCATAGCTTCTCTGAGATATTCAAGCCCCTTCGCCACGGCAAGGCAGTGATCCATGAAGAGGTCTGAGCAATTACTGTTCTTAATTATTGGAATTATGAAATTCCAAAACCAAGAGAAAAATAACAACCGTTCAATTCCCAAAGCAGGGGCAAGGAAGTGTGGGGGGGATGACTCCACACAGCAGCAACGTGGAGGCGTAAATGATGGGCATAGCAGCACCAGCCAAACTCAGGAATACCAAAGGCTTTATGGAAGGACCATGTCTTGGTATCACACCCAAAATAAGATGGTGTAGGGGCCGGTTGCACCCACATAAAGCTGGTGCTGCTACTGAAAAGACCCTGCTCCCAGTGGATCCCACCCACCCCATCCAACCTCATTCAGCAGTGGCCGTCTGAGCAAGGCCATCAGATGTCAGGGACTGGGCAGAGGAGGAATGGTGGAGACCACCTCCCCATCCTGACCCCTTCCAGAGAGAAGGGAGAGGAAGACAATATATATTTTCAACAGGGGTTTGAGGGAGGTCGCAGCTCAGAGGCAGATGAGGGGAGAAGTTGGGAAATCATGGGAGAGCCAGAACAACACCCAGCTGACACATTGTCATTAGAAAGCATCCCAGACCCTCTATCTCCCAGGACCCAGCGAGCCTTAAAAGTAGGAGAGCAAAGAGGTCAAAGACAGAGGGCACGTAGCAGCACCCATAGAAGTGTCAAATGAGGAAGTGGGAGAGACAGAGGGTGGAGATTCACTCGGGACAACACCATTAGTGGTGCCAGAGTGGGAGCCAGTGTGGTGTAGTGGTTAAGAGCGGTAGTCTCGCAATCTGGGGAACCGGGTTCGCGTCTCCGCTCCTCCACATGCAGCTGCTGGGTGACCTTGGGCTAGTCACACTTCTTTGAAGTCTCTCAGCCCCACTCACCTCACAGAGTGTTTGTTGTGGGGGAGGAAGGGAAAGGAGAATGTTAGCCGCTTTGAGACTCCTTAAAGGGAGTGAAAGGTGGGATATCAAATCCAAACTCTTCTTCTTCTTCATTATCCAAGAGGCTGGGTTCTGTAGCCTCTCTCTGTGAAGATTAAAATAAGAAGAAACTTTTCCTTGTCTTTATTATTTCTTGTGCAACCAGCCGGGAGCCGCTGACAGCATCTTGACAGATGTTGAATGAAGCATACCTGGTGAGGTGAGAGGCCTCTTCTGGGAATATTAAGGTTCTTTTCAGCCCCACCAATAAAATATTCAAGGGGCCAGCCCTCCCATCCCCAGTTAATGGGCATTGCCATTCAAATTGTGATTGATTATGTGAGGCAGGGCTTACCTAGACCCCAATATTTTATTCAAGATGGCAGCCCTTTCCCTCAGTGACCCTTTCCCTCAGCGACCCCTACCCCTGTTTTAAGTGGTTCTCTGCCCCAGTGTTGAGCCCGGCTGCGAGAAGCATGTTGGCTCCAGTCAATCAATTCATAGTTCCACAACAGAGCCCCCTTTGCAGTTCGAAGTAGGCAGCTTTGCTGAATCTATTTACAGAGCTAAAGGTGGTTATGGAAAGCCATTGGGAGATGGGCTAAGCAGCTTGGCACACCAAGAAAGCAAACAGACAGATGTTTGCTTACAGGCTTTTAATAAACCTCGACCAGTTATATTAGAATACTTCTTTGCAGCCATCACTGCTTTGAATATCCTTCATCATTACTCTGACACTGTGCTGACTGTCACAGGGCTCACATGGGATGATTTGTCAGGGCAGAGGCAAAACACAGGGCAGGGGTGTGTGGTGCAGCTCAGACAGAGCCTCCTGGATTTCAGACCCAGAAAGTGACATCTTAATGCTGCTCGATGCAAGAGTAGTACATGAGGACATTTCAGGTTTTCGCTCTGTAGGCAGGTAATGACGTCACAGACAGTGACATCATGTGCTCCAACTGTGTCCTGGGAAGTACATTCCCTATTTTCTAGTACCTCTACCTAGTAAAATGCTAGGAAGGTGTTGAGGGAGGGATGCTCTTTTAAAATAAAAAATAGCATGCATACATGGGCTTTGTAACCATTCATGTTTCACCCCTCTCCTCTCTCACCTAGAAAATAAACACCTTCTATTAATAGCTTTTTCCAGGCAAAGCAGCATCAAGAGAAAGTTTGTGAGGACTGTATTATGACTAGGAGCTGCTACCTATTCTTGCTCCACTTGTCAATCCGCCCTTTGCCAACCTATTTTATTTTATAATATTTTTTATTGCGTTTCTTTTCATAATTTTGTACAATCCAAAAAAATACAGAAAATCCAACAATACAAGAAACAGATTTTTTTTTTAACAAAAGAATACAAAAAAAAAAAGATTATATAATATAGTTCCACTGTCTGTAAATCTTTGTTGGACTTCCCCACACCTTCCAGACCTGCATTCTTAGAATTAACAATGTCAGCAATTTGTTACCTTATTTCATACCTTATTGTAACTTTCAGTTATTATGTCTCCAAGTTCAATATATTGTAACTCGGTTTTCATACCTTTAAAATAAACATAATATGTTTGATTCACATTGTCTCCTTTTCTCTTTTATCACTTATTTTACCGTTTACTTAATCATATTTGCTAATACATAACATTTCCTAATCGTGCACTAACTTAAGATTTATACAACTTATAATATTTTTGCAAGTAATCTTTAAATTTTTTCCAATCCGCCTCAGTTGTTTCTTCATCCAAATCTCGGATTCTGCCAGTCATTTCAGCTAATTCCATATAGTCCATCAACTGCGTCTGCCATTCCTCCAGCGTGGGTAAATCTTGTGTCTTCCAATGCTTTGCGATGAGTATTCTTGCTGCTGTACTAGCATACATAAACAAAGTTCTGTCCTTCTTTGACACTTTCTGGTCTACCATGCCCAGCAGGAAGGCCTCTGGTTTCTTAGGGAAGGTATACCTAAATACTTTTTTCAATTCATTATAAATCATTTCCCAGAAGGCCTTCACTTTTGGGCAGGTCCACCAGAGGTGAAAAAAAGTCCCCTCTGCCTCCTTACATTTCCAGCATTTGTTGTCAGACAGGTGATATATCTTAGCTAACTTGACTGGGGTCATGTACCACCGGTATATCATTTTCATAATATTTTCCTTCAAGGCACTACATGCCGTGAATTTCATTCTGGTGTTCCATAACCTTTCCCAGTCTTCAAACATAATGTTATGTCCAACATCCTGTGCCCATTTTATCATGGCAGATTTGACTGTCTCATCCTGTGTATTCCACTTAAGCAGCAAGTTATACATTCTCGATAGTGTCTTGGTCTTAGGTTCTAACAATTCTGTCTCCAATTTCGATTTTTCCACCTGGAAACCAACTTTTTTATCCATTTTAAAAACCTCTTGGATTTGAGCATAATGTAACCAATCTCGCACCTTATTTTTTAGTTTGTCCTGGCTCTGCAACTTCCAATTGTCTCCAATTTTTTCAATTATTTCCCAATATTTCGGCCAGTAGGCCTCCATATTGGGTCTTTTTCGAGCCTTGGCCTCCACCGGTGATAGCCACCTCGGGGTCTTGCCCTCTAGTAAGTCTTTGTATTTCATCCAGACCGCAAAAATTGCTTTTCTGACAATATGGTTTTTGAACAATTTATGAACTTTAACCTTGTCGTACCATAGATATGCATGCCAACCAAAAGCATTATCAAAACCTTCCAGATCTAGGACATCAGTGTTTTCCAACAAAAAACAATCTTTCAACCAGCAGAAGGCTGCAGATTCATAATATAACCTCAAGTCCGGCAGGGCAAACCCCCCTCTTTCTTTCGAGTCAGTTAATATTTTAAACTTTATTCGGGGCTTTTTGCCCTGCCAGACAAACCTAGATATATCCTTCTGCCATTTTCCAAAACATTCCACTCTGTCCACGATCTGTAGGGTTTGAAACAAAAATAACATTTTCGGCAATACATTCATTTTTATAGCTGCGATTCTACCCAACAAGGAAAGTTTCAATCTTGACCAAATTTCTAAGTCCTCCTTTGCCAACCTATTTTATTCTGTGAACCACCCTGAGATCTTATGAGGAAGGGTTGTATATAAATCTAATAAATAATAATAATAATAAATTAATAATAATTTGCCAACTTCCCTTCCCCACACTTGACCAACTGCCCTCCCTTTACATGTCACCCACTCTCTTGCCTATCCCCTCACAGCTCATACGAATCTCCGCATCCTTTCCCTTCTCAGCTCACCCCAAACCACACTCAGAAGCACATCTTCCCACCAATAAACCCCAATTTAGCTGTGTTTAAGGGAGGGGGGAGGCATTTCAGAGAGTGGTACCCTAAAGAACTTTCTGAAGCACCTCTTCCCCTCTGTGCAGTTAAGCTTTCTTTTTTTTCTTTCTTTTTTCTAATTTTTTTATTCATTTTTCATTTTCATTCATTACATACATCTCAAATTCTCAAATTTCAAATTTGCTATCTATTCCTCCCTCCCTCCCCTCCAAGATTTCCCCCAACCTGCGTTTCTGGTTTGTTTCTATTTGCACCCACTTTGCTATCTCTCAACAGAAAAAGTTATTCATAACATAACATCAAACCTTAAAAACATAAAAATAAAATTAAATACATCATCTTATATCACTATCTTCCAAACATTTTCTGATGCTAATAATGTGAATGTTTATTTAAATCCTGCCATCAAGTCTATTGCCTTTCTTTGTTTCTGCAAATATAATATGAATGGTTCCCACTCTTTTTCAAAGTCTCTATTGTCTTTTTCTCTTAGTCTTTCTGTCATTTTTGCCAGTTCTGCATAGTTCATCAACTTCTCTTGCCATTGTTCTTTAGTTGGTATTTCCCCAGTCTTCCAGTTTTGTGCAATCAACATTCTTGCTGCTGTAGTGGCATACATAAATAAAGTCCTCATTTCTTTTGGTATGTCTTGACCTAAAATACCTAATAAAAAGGCTTCTGGGATTTTTTACAAAAGTTATTTTAAACATTTTCTTCAATTCATTATATATCATTTCCCAGTAAGATTTTACCTTCTTACAATCCCACCACATATGATAGAATGTACCTTTGAAGTTAAGATTTCTTGCCCCAATGTGCATCACTTATCACTTGCTTGCATGGAATAATATTTGCCATTTTAATGCCCATTCACACAGTTTGGAGATATCCCTCTGGAGCTCTTCATAATTCTTCTTTGTTTCTGCCCCCACAACAATTTGGTGTCATCAGCAAACCTGGCCATCTCACTGTTCCCTCTAACTCCAAATCATTTATAAACAAGTTAAAAAGCACTAGTTCCAACAAACATGCCTGGAGGACTCCACTTCTTACAGCTCTGTATTGTGACAATTCTCTATTTATTCCTTCCCTCTGCTTCCTCTTGTTTAACCAATTAACTGATCCATTAAGAAGACCTGTCTCCTTATCCCATGACTGCTAAGCTTACTCTGAAGTCTTTGGTGAAGCACAATATCAAATCTAATTTGAAAGTCTACGTGGTCAACTGGATCACTCGTATCCACATCCTTGTTGGGACTCTTAAAGAACGAATCAGAGTCAGTAACAAAGCCTAATATGCCCCTTTAACTGAATAGGCTTCTCTTGTTGAAGATGGAACTAATTGGATTGAACCGCAGCTCCAGATCAGGCTCAGCATGAGGTTGCTTGTTGCTGAAGCAACATTTGAGCACTGCTCCTATGAATCTCCTGTGGAGCTGTCCAGGGTGCTCCTTAATATTGGATTTCTGTTTTGCCTTATATTTTCTGGCCTTTGCTTTGCCTTGCCTTGCCTAATCCTGCTCCATCTTGCAGAAACCTGAACTTTATCTGCTTAGCAACGCCAGACTCTAAACTCTTTTTGGAAACCCGCTACTTGGGTCCAAATTCACATACCATTGTGGCCATCCCTTGGAACCAAACAGAAAAGCGTGGTTATCTGAGTGGGGTACCCTCAAAAGTCAAAAGAACTTACAGCAACTCTTTGCCAGCAATTGGTAAAGGCAGAGGACCACAATGGAAACAGATTTGTCTAAGAATCTGTTCTCAAAGACATAACAGCTGTAGGCCAACACTTTCCACAGCAGCAAATTCTGCAGGTTAGCTGTGCATGTTGTGTAAGACTCCAGCATTCAGGTTTCCCATAGCCATCTGGCTGACCACTGTGAGAACAGGAGGCTGGACTAGATGAGCGGGGTATAAATGATAAAAATTATTATTATTATTATGAGCCCATGGCCGAAGTCAGCAGGGCTTTTCTTATGAAGCAACAACCCTCAGCACACTTTCTGAACTGAATGTGTCACTGTCTAGCTTCTTCTCTTTCATTTCCCCAACACTACTAGAGAGATCTATGTTTTCTTGTTGTGAGTTGCGAGGGAACTTCGCCGCCCCTGCCTTAGGAGGGTAAATCTTGGGACATGACTGGTGTGCCATAAGCCTTTGGGAGCCAGCCCAGAGCAAATACACCCTTTTGGCGGCATACTTTGCCTCTGGGCTGAAAAACCTCAAGATGATGGATGAGGATCCTAGAATCGCTGGGAGATTTTGTCTGCCTAAAGAGATTTGTCTTCCTACAAAATATTTATATAAATGACAAATTCATTCCTATTGAAAACATGGAAAATTAATCAGGCTTCATATAAGGGCAAGGGGAGGGGTTTTGCTGTCTTAAATTTTTAAAACTACCTTGCAGAGGGAGTTAAAGGTTTCAGTGAAAGCAGAACTTGTTTCTAAAAAGGCACACTTTCTCTGTATCTCTTTAAAAACAACAGCAGCAGCAACACTTTAATTAACAAAGCTAAGCTTTCTTTCTAAAACCTTGAATCCTTGGCCTGTTTCACCTAGCCAGTTGCCATATTACTTTTGCATTCTTAAAAGTATGTTTAGGATACTTAGTGATGGGGTATCCATCGGCAAACTTCAACAGTGCCCTCAAATTCTCAGTGGACCATTAGTACCAATAGCTATAGACCATTTTTTGTTGTTTAGTCATTTAGTCGTGTCCGACTCTTTGTGACCCCATGGACCAGAGCATGCCAGGCACTTCTGTCTTCCACTGCCTCCCACAGTTTGGTCAAACTCATGTGTGGTAGCTTCAAGAACACTGTCCAACCATCTCACCCTCTGTCGTCCCCTTCTCCTTGTGCCCTCAGTCTTGCCCAACATCAGGGTCTTTTCCAGGGAGTCTTCTCTTCTCATGAGGTGGCCAAAGTATTAGAGCTCAGCTTCAGGATCTGTCCTTCCAGTGAGCACTCAGGGCTGATTTCCTTCAGAATGGAGAGGTTTGATCTTCTTGCAGTCCATGGGACTCTCAAGAGTCTCCTCCAGCACCATAGCACTGACCAAAGGCACTTACAGGACTTGCTGTTTTGCGAGTGGGATTCAATCACATGCCAGCAAAATCAGGTTGTGTAATTAAAGTGGATTTGGTCGCCCTTTTGTGCAATGAACCCACACCCATAACAAAACTGATATTGACAGGAAAAGCACTGGGAAAGAGTGAAGGATAACCGTGGGTGGCTTGATCCATCAATGGATATCCCCACCAACAAATAAATCAGAATTAATGCTCAATGAACAGCCAGTATTGTATAACCTCCCCCCAAACGAATCAAGCCAAATACTCAATACACAGAACATCTCGAAGCAACCCAAGGCATGGACAAAATTACTGTGTGCTTCTAAAGCAAAAGATGGGAGGCTTTTTCCACGCCAACAGTTATCCTGTGATAACTTTCTGGGGACGGTTTGCCAGAAGCAGACTGGCCCAGAACCCAAAGTAGTCAGGCCAAGGCAATTTGCATACCCCATTCACTCTCATTCCTTCTCACAATCACCCCCACTGCCACACAACCAGGGCCTGTTTAAGAAGCCCTTCCCTCTGTGTTCTTCCAGCCTCTGTCTCTCTACCGCTTTTGCCTTTTCCCAGGCCTCTTCCCATCTTCTCTTTCAGCCTGACCTCTCTAGGAAGAAGAAGAGGAATGGGCAGAGGCAAGAGAAGGCCTGCGGGAACATGCTTCTGAAGGCAGACCGAAAGTCTGTCCTGCTGCTGTAGGGAGATTAGGTACAATGGAGGGGTGTTGGAGGAAGGGTCAGGTTCTTTGGGTCTGATCCAGCCTGCAGGGCTATTGGTCCCCCCAACACTTGATCAAAGGACAGAATGGAGGCAGATTATTTTTAAAACCATCTGTTGCTTGATTTCATTTGCAAAACAAATGTAATAATGAACTACAACCACTGTTCATACCTGTGGGGAGAGACTCTCACTTGAACACGCTCATTTCTGTTAATGGGTGAACTGACAACTTTTCTTCTCCCAAGAATTTTGTTTTTTTTGTTTCGTTGCTGTTTCATAATAAAATCTTACACAAGTCAGCTTGTGTTTGGCGGGGGGGGGGGGACGACATAGAAACTGCATGCTTTTGTAACCTGGGAATTGATGTGAATCTCAGATAAGTGTTTGAAAATCATCCCACAAACCAACTGTGGCATAGAAATATCGGATAATAGAAGATGTACATAAGAAGTTGCCTTACACCAAGTCAGATCGCTGGTTCATCTAGCTCAGAATGGGCTACACTGAATGGCAGCAGGGTTTCAGACCAGAAACACCCCCAGCCCTGCCTGGAGATAAGAGGGGTTGAACCTGACACCTCCATCTTCTAGCCACTTTGCTGCAGGTCCTAAAAATGCGCGTAGAGGGAAATCCTATGCAGATAGGTCCTTGAAGGGAAACCTTTTATCTAAGACTTTTAGACATGCTAATCAGCTTGACTTGAAACCCTATTGGAAGACGCCATCTTTAAAAGCCCTTCCACTGTTGGGAAGCCCCTGTGTTTTTATAACCATTGCTATAGAGGTAATTTCTGTTTACTTTTCCACTTGAAAAACCTTACCCGTCCTTTCCAATTAAGCTTCTTTTGAAAAATTGCATCTCAATGAAGGGAACAAATTACCCTTGTTATTTGGGCGGGAGAGAAAAGGTGCAATGAAATTCTAGCTGCCATGAGTATAAAAATAATGGAAACATGTCAGCATGGAGTCATGCTTTTGAAGTGGCATTGTTTCAAAGTTGGCACATATATACAGTAATTTATTTATAATGGCTTCTTTGGAAGAGGGCGAGCATAAAAGAACAAAAGAGCAGCGCAGTTTGGAAGATTTGCCCTTGCCCTTTCTAATCTAGATGGATAACAGACATTTGGGGCTTTTTAGTTCAGAGGAACACGATAGAGGGATATGAAATGATGCATTGTGCAGAGAAAGCGGACAGGGAGAAGTTTCTGTCCCTCTCTTAGTAATGGAATCTGGAGTCATCCAATAAAGTCGCAGAGGGATGCAGGATGCTGAATCAAACAGGTCTTTGGTCTGACCTAAGAAGGCTCTTCTAACGTTCTTAGGTTAGACCAGAGTTTCCCAAACTTGGGTCTTCAGCTGTTTTTGGACTACATTTCCCACCATCCCTGACCACTGGTCCTGCTAACAAGGGTTGATGGGAGTTGTAGTCCAATAACAGTTGGAGACCCGAGTTTGGGAAACCCTGGGTTAGTCTAAGAGGAAGTGAACATTTCTCACAGAGTTGCCATGAGGATAAAATTGAGGGAAGAACTGTCTTTGCTGCCTAATAATAATAATAATAATAATAATAATAATAATAATAATAATAATTATTTATTATTTATACCCTGCCCATCTGGCTGGGCTTCCCCAGCCACTCTGGGTGGCTTCCAAAAAATATATTAAAATACTGTAATACATCAAACATTAAAAGCTTCCCTAAACAGGGCTGCCTTAAGATGTCTTCTAAAAGTCTGGTAGTTGTTGTTCTCTTTGACATCTGGTGGGAAGGCATTCCACAGGGTGGGCGCCACTACCGAGAAGGCCCTCTGCCTGGTTCCCTGTAACCTTGCTTCTCACAGCGAGGAAACTGCCAGAAGGCCCTCGGAGCTGGACCTCAGTGTCCTGGCTGAACGATGGGGGTGGAGACGCTCCTTCAGATATACTGGACCAAGGCTGTTTAGGGCTTTAAAGGTCAGCACCAACACTTTGAATTGTGCTCGGAAACGTACTGAGAGCCAATGTAGGTCTTTCAAGACCGGTGTTATGTGATCTTGGCGGCCTTAAGCTTCATGGGTGAATTTGTAAAGATAAAAGTATAAGAAATAAAAGTGGGGGACCTGTCAAAGGCATGGGATGCCTACAGGAGTGGCAGGGAATGGCGATGGAACATGGCAAGCCCTTTGGGTTTTCCTGAGGTTGTGCTGATAAAAAAGTGGCGGGGGATCCTTTTCCAGACAGACAATCGCGTTCTCTCCTAGGCAGCCTGCTAGGCAGAGGAAAAAGTGGGTGCAAAAATTAGTGTGATTTTTTAGCTTTTCACAGTAATCTACTGTCTGCACCTCTCTCTGTTCTCCATCCAGGCAAGCAAAAGGTGTGTATCATGGGCATATTCTAGCCTGATGAGAATACCTGAGAACCAGAAACAGAAGCCTTGAGGGGTCATGTTTAGCCCCCAGGCTTGAAATTCCCCACCTGGTGGTTAGTGAATAAGAAGGGAAATTTCAGAGAACTCGTCCGATTGAACAAATAAGACAAGCAGGCTCTGGCGAATGCCCTTGTTAGCACCTTCTCCCGTCTTTATTTTTTTGGTAGTTGTTGCAAAGCTTTGAGTGGATGGCAAGTAATTCCTCATCAAGTGAGCGGCTATGAGAAAACAATAAGGCGTTAATCAGTCTGCAGTTCCCCAACCCATTCCCATTGGCCAGCCATTGTATGGTTCCTTCCAAAGGCAAGCTATCAAAGAACACCAGCTACCGTCTGTCATCGGTGCCCCGTTGACAGTGGACTATTGAACCCTCCATCCAGAAATGGTAAATTGTTAGATCGTCTCAACCTGAGACAGTGAGCTAAAAGGAACCAGGTGGCAGAAGACAAGATTTCCTTCTGTGCCTGGCGATAAAATATTTCTGAGCCTGTGTCAGTTCCCTTCCAGGCGGCCAAACTATTCTTAGCCCCTCATGCTAAATGAGGGCCTACTGCGGATCTTGGCTAATCTCAAGATATGCCCTATCTCCAGGGCCAAGAGGACCAGTTGAATAGCACTACTTAGCTAGAAGGTAATTGAACTGCGAGATTGCAGCATACTGGAAGTGTGATTAATTGGTTGAAGGAATGCTGATACCCCAAAGAAGATGCTATTAGGCATGTGTTTGCATGCGCTGAAAGGTGTTCTGTGCAAGGGGTCACACAACTAAATGCTACCCATCAAGGTCACTTAAGAGTTTCGCTGTGGTCTAAACCACTGAGCCTAGGGCTTGCCAGTCGGAAGGTCGGCAGTTCGAATCCCCACGACGGAGTAGTGCAAGTAGATAAATAGGTACTGCTCCGGTGGGGAGGTAAACAGCATTTCCGTGTGCTGCTCTGGTTTGACAGAAGTGGCTTAGTCATGCTGGTCGCATGACCCGGAAGCTGTCTGCGGACAAATGCCAGCTCCCTCGGCCAGTAAAGCTAGATGAGCGCCACAACCCCAGAGTCGTCAATGACTGGACTTAACGGTCAGGGGTCTCTTTACCTTTACCTTTTTAAGGGTTGTACAAAGAAGTACCTTCCCCCATGATGTACCCTCCAATTTGTATTAAAAAACATGAATGCAAACATAGATCATTTCCGTAGCCCAAAAGTGCCAACATACATCATGGACAAATTAGCACTGCATTTTATCTCATCGATGGTGGTGGAGGGGAGGAGAGCTGTTGTAGGTTTAAAGACCTAAGTGCATGCTGGTGCTAAGCGTTAAAGCCCTAAATGGCCTCGGCCCCATATACCTGAAGGAGCATCTCCACCCCCATCATTCAGCCCAGATGCTGAGGTCCAGCTCTGAGGGCCTTCTGGTGGTTCCCTTGCTGCAAGAGGTGAGGTTACAGGGAACCAGGCAGAGGGCCTTCTTGGTAGTGGCGCCCACCCTGTGGAATGCCCTCCCATCTGATGGCAAGGAAATAAGTAACTTCTTGTTGTTGTTTAGTCGTTTAGTTGTGTCCGACTCTTTGTGACCCCATGGACCAGAGCACTCCAGGCACTCCTGTCTTCCACTGCCTCCCGCAGCTTGTTCAAACTCATGTTGGTAGCTTCGAGAACACTGTCCAACCATCTCGTCCTCTGTTGTCCCCTTCTCCTTGTGCCCTCAATCTTTCCCAACATCAGGGTCTTTTCCAGGGAGTCTTCTCTTCTCATGAAGTGGCCAAAGTATTGGAGCCTCAGCTTCAGGATCTGTCCTTCCAGTGAGCACTCAGGGCTGATTTCCTTAAGAATGGATAGGTTTGATCTTCTTGCAGTCCATGGGACTCTCAAGAGTCTCCTCCAGCAGCATAATTCAGAAGCATCAATTCTTCAGCGATCAGCCTTCTTTATGGTCCAGCTCTCACTTCCATACATCACTACTGGGAAAACCGTAGCTTTAACTATACAGACCTTTGTTGGCAAGGTGATGTCTCTGCTTTTTAAGATGCTGTCTTAAGTAAGTATTCTCCCTTTAGAAGACATCTGAAGGCAGCCCTGTATAAGGAAGTTTTTTAAATGTTTTATTTTGTTTTTATATATGTTGGAAGCCACCCAGAGTGGCTGGGGCAACCAAGTCAAATGGGCAGGGAACAAATAAAATAAGAATAAGAATAACTATGGCAGGGAGATGGGCACTGGATCCACTTCAAGTCACCTTCTAAAACATTTTAGCCAGCCTGAAGGCCTTAGGGGTGGAAAGGGTGTGTGTAAATGTTTTAAATGCATGTTTAAAACAACAACCTGTGCAGCCATGTCAGATGTATCCTAGCAGAGAACAGTAGATACAGGGAAAGCAGGGCTGAACACGGGACAGGGAAAGTAAGAGTTACCCCCAAATTATACATTAAATCAAAATCCACTTGAACGTTCTCCTCCCATATATGTTAATCTTTCAACTTGTTGGCTGGTGCATCTCTAAACTGTCTGAGCCTGTGGACGAGTCATCAGCATTGATTAAAGTATGCATTCATATGAAAATGCCACATGGCCAGAGGGCAATCTCAAATACTTCCAGTTTCCCCCACGTCATATCTTCATTTAATAAAAACAAACTTTATGTGTAAACAATAATTACAAAACATCTCTGTTTTTAAAATAACATATATATAAATTCTACATTAGAATAAGACCCCCACTAATATATAACCTACAAATGATCTCCAAACAATCACACACTCCTTGATCTTTCAACAGACTGTTAAGTGTGACTGAAGTGAGCCCCCATCCTTTTCTAATTCAATAATTCTTACATGGTTTTGTTCTTGTCATTAGGCAATATTAATCTTCCAGTTACAATGGCTAGTAAAAAGGAATCTTGTGACCATTCTGGTGATATCATTTTAACATATTTCAACAAACATATCAAGGGGTCTAGTAGCAACTACACATCCAATACCTTATTACTTGTTCTGGTCCTCCGAATGTATGAAACAGGAAGCAAGGGCAAGACTCCCTTCCCCCTTGATTTTAGAGGGAGGTACACTGTGGGTTAAACCACAGAGCCTAGGACTTGCCAATCAGAAGGTCGGCGGTTCGAATCCCCATGACGGTGTGAGCTCCCGTTGTTCGGTCCCTGCTCCTGCCAACCTGGCAGTTCGAAAGCACGTCAAAGTGCAAGTAGATAAATAGGTACCGCTCCGGCGGGAAGGTAAACGGTGTTTCCGTGCGCTGCTCTGGTTCGCCAGAAGCGGCTTAGTCATGCTGGCCACATGACCCAGAAACTGTACACCGGCTCCCTCGGCCAATAATGCGAGATGAGCGCCGCAACCCCAGAGTCGGCCACAACTGGACCTAATGGTCAGGGGTCCCTTTACCTTTACCTTTACTATCCCCTTTAATTCCCCCCACCAGTGTTTATCAAACTTGGGTCCCCAATTGCTATTGGACTGCAACACCCATCATCCCTAGCTAGCAGGACCAGTGGTCAGGGATGATGGGAGTTGTAGTCCAAGAACAGCTGGGGACCCAAGTTTGAGAAACACTGCCCTAAGCCCTCCATTCCATGATTTTAGAGGGAGAGTAACCCCCTTAAACCCTTTACCTCTTTGCATAGCACTCACTTTACTCATACGGGAAAAGATCAATACCTTCTCACTTTTGCTTTAGGGCCTGCTCCTCCATGACACCTGCACCTGAGTCATAGCCTCTCCCTACTCCCACGTCCCACACCTGTTGTTATCCTCCTGCTGCCATTAACATTCCTCTCTACCACCAGGTGTACATATGCTTCATCCCTGTGTTATGAAAAAAATATATTAACACAAAATTTTGGTTGATTGTCCTGGTTCTATGTGTAGTTCACAGGGGGGAAGAAGATATGCGAGAGCACATTCCTGATAAGCTGTTCTGCTTAGAACAGTTGATCAGCCCCATCTAACCAAACTCTTAACCATAACAACTCAAATCCGATTCTCAAACTTTTTTTTTTTTAACTACCCTGGCTAAACACTCTCCTCCTGAGATTGTTTCGCAACCTTGTAGCAGGTCTGCTTTCATGGAATGGACTTCTCAACCAGCAAAGGTCTTGTGAACAGCACATGAAAGAAACCAGGTCTTACAGTGCACCAGGAGTTCTAAACTCAAAGCCAAAGATGACAAAATTGTGGCCTTTGTAGGCCTCTGGTGGGAGCTAACTCTTCCCAAACTCCTTGCATGCCTGGAACAATCTCCCCTCCATTTCCCACTTGAGGAATGAAAACAACCCCACCGGAAATAAGAGTCTGTAAGACAGCTCACTACCCCCAGAGAATCCACATAGGCTGCCCAATCCCGTTGGGTTGGCACAATAATTTTTTGTTCTGCTTGAAACCAAGGTAGCATCGTTCATTCAATATGCAGAAGCTGACCAAACTGGCAGAGGACTTATTTCAACACTGGGAAAGAATCCTCTGCTGTACCCAAAGGCAGCAGACTGGCTTAGGGGTGTAGAAGGCAGGGTTCATAGCACCTTGTCCTTCAACACCTCCCTGCCCTCAGCACCTGCTGGCTGAGGCAGCTGCCTCCCTCTGCCTATTGGTAGGGCCAGTTTGCAGTGTGTGAAGGTTATGTATCTGCATTTGTGATGCTAGTACCTAGAATGTGGTAGTTCAATTTTGTTTACATTTTAATGAGATGCAACTTGATTTGTGCTCCCCCAACCAGTATATAAGGGACGCGGGTGGCGCTGTGGGTTAAACCACAGAGCCTAGGACTTGCCGATCAGAAGGTCGGCAGTTCGAATCCCCGCGACGGGGTGAGCTCCCGTTGCTCGGTCCCTGCTCCTGCCAACCTAGCAGTTCGAAAGCACGTCAAAGTGCAAGTAGATAAATAGGTACCACTCCAGCGGGAAGGTAAACAGCGTTGCTGTGCACTGCTCTGGTTCGCCAGAAGCGACTTAGTCATGCTGGCCACATGACCCGGAAGCTGTACGCCAGCTCCCTCGGCCAATAAAGCGAGATGAGCGCCGCAACCCCAGAGTCGGCCATGACTGGACCTAATGGTTAGGGGTCCCTTTACCTTTAACCAGTATATAAACTGAAACACAGCTGTCCTTTGAAATCTGCACCTCTCTGAATTTTGTAATGCAGTTCTCCAACAAACAATACGTACAAAAAATGCATAGATTAGAGGGGCAATGTGCATTAAAATTAGTGAAAACAATATGCAAAAATGCATATTAGGGGAAATGCCTGAAAAAACTGAAGTCAAAACAACACACAAAACTATGTTTGCTAGGAAAAGGCTGCACTAAAAGACTAATTACTTTTCAGTGCTGTGGAAATGTGGCAAACTGAATTTCAGATGGGGAAAATGAGAAACTTAGAGAACTTAAAATTACAGACTCCTCCATGCTTGAGGACTCAGTACAGCGATGTCTCTGGTGCCTCATCTCCTAGTCATCAAGACTGATTCACGAGAGTGATGTGTAAACTGCCCCTATGACTTGGCAATTCATTAAGGAAGTTCCTCTCTGTCTAGTGCACCTTCATATTAATTTGTATTTATCAGCAGCCATGGACCAGTCTTTGGCTGCAGTATATTTCTGATCGCTCAGGCTTGACAGGGAGACCATTTTATCCTTCAGCATCTCCGTGGCCTCCCCTCATTCAAAGCACGCTTCGTAGACTTGGGGGCCTGGCAGAATCATCTTGGAATTCTTCATCTCGATGCTCTGGGGCCTCAGCCCACCTTCTATAAAATAAGGGTGACAATAAGTCCTTTGTCTATGGAGTCTGCCTATACGACAAGGTCTTTAGGGCAGGCCTTGCTTGTACAGTACAGCACAAGAGCCCTTTTCTCTACTGTAATAATCATAAAAACAGATTTAGAATGTAATCTGTCAATGCTGGATGTCTAGAGCTTGATGCCCAAAGAAGAAAAGTAAGTCCTGCAGCCTCATCAGTTTGGCTAGAATTCAGACTTCTTTATGTTTCTTACCACAGTAGAGAGATGTTGAGGGCTCAGGCATATCTCTGCAGTGATGCCATGCCATTTCTTGTTCCTGTACCAGATTTGAGAAGGGACACGGGTGGCGCTGTGGTCTAAACCACAGAGCCTAGGGCTTGCCGATCAGAAGGTCGGCGGTTCGAATCCCCGCAACGGGGTGAGTGTCCATTGCTCAGTCCCTGCTCCTGCCAACCTAGCAGTTTGAAAGCACGTCAAAGTGCAAGTAGTTAAATAGGTACTGCTCCGGCGGGAAGGTAAACGGCGTTTCCGTGCGCTGCTCTGGTTCGCCAGAAGCGGCTTAGTCATGCTGGCCACATGACCCGGAAGCTGTACTCTGGCTCCCTCAGCCAGTAAAGCAAGATGAGCGCAGCAACCCCAGAGTCGGTCATGACTGGACCTAATGGCAGGGGTCCCTTTATACCAGACTTGAGTGTGATTTTATTTTGAGAACATTTTCTTTTAAACCACTTTGAGATGTATTTGGAGTTATAAAGCAGATTATGAGGATTCTCAACCATCAATCCATAGTTATTCAATAGTGTTCCCCTTTTGTTTTCCACTCATGCTAAGGCTGAGGATAACCATTTCTCCTGTGAGTGCTGCTGAGCTTCCGTTGTCCTAACAGTGTGAGTGAGAACCTGCTCACCAGGCATATTATGATGATGCTCACTTAACTTATCAGTCCTTCTTTGTTATGAACTGCCTCTTACTGGGTCAGAGAACTCCATGTAAGCATGCACTGTCTACTCACCAAAGATACTATCAGAAAATTTTTAATAGAGGGGTTCAGGAGATTTAACCAGGAGACTTTTATATGCAAAGCATGTGGTCTGCTGCCATTCTGCTTGAAGGACAGATCCTAAAGCTGAGGCTCCAATATTTTGGCCACCTCATGAGAAGAGAAGACTCCCTGGAAAAGACCCTGATGTTAGGAAAGTCTGAGGGCACAAGGAGAAGGGGACGACAGAGGACGAGATGGTTGGACAGTGTTCTCGAAGCTACCAGCATGAGTTTGACCAAACTGCGGGAGGCAGTGGAAGACAGGAGGGCCTGGCGTGCTCTGGTCCATGGGGTCACGAAGAGTCGGACATGACTAAATGACTAAACAACAACAACATGTCCCCCCCCCCAAAAAGTCCATGGGCAGAAAGCAAGTGCAATGGTACCTCAGGTTACATATGCTTCAGGTTACAGACTCCGCAAACCGAGAAATAGTACCTCGGATTAAGAACTTTACCTCAGGATGAGAACAGAAATCGTGCGGCCATGTGGTGGCAACGGGAGGCCCCATTAGTTAAAGTGGTGCTTCAGGCTAAGAACAGTTTCAGGTTAAGAACAGACCTCCAGAACAAATTAAGTTCTTAACCTGAGATACCACTGTAAAGTCTGTTGAGTTCTCAATGATCTCTAAAATACATCATTTCAGGTTTATCCCTCCATGTTTTTTGGGGGGGGAATAGGAGTGTGGTAGGCAAGAGCACTATATAGGGAAGACATCTCCTCCTATGTTTCTGAATGTACATGTTTATTTTGCTGGAGCACATATTTATATGGTTATTTGAAAGAACAGCAACAAATGGTCTTTTAACCCACTGCTTTGGGGAAGGGTTGTTTTTTTGTTTTTTTTGCATCATTTGACCATGAACACATCAAAGAACAAGTGTGCAAACTATGGTGTAGAAAAATATGTGTCCTTTCCCTTTGAGTAAGTTGCAAGAAAAACGAGAAAGAAAATGTTAAGAACCAGCTCTGGACATTTAGGAGTTAAAACAGGACTTTGCTGACAATCTGGGCTCCTGAAGGTTTCCTTTTATTTGCTCTTCCATTACAGGATCCTAGAAAGACATATATCAACAGAAACAAGCCATTTTAGCATGTTCACAGGCTGAATATCCATCAGTGGCTGTGAACTAGGCCAGCAAGTCTCAGGACTGACAAGATGATATTACTGCAGTGCTGAAGTGGGGGGAGAGGTGGGGAGGAATGAACAAAGGAGAGAGCTGAGCTGGGCCTTCACAATGAAGGCTTATTCTCTTTGATTATGCCTGAGTCCAAAGGTCTGTAAATTCTGTTGTTCTGGTAGCAGATACCTCCCGGTTTCTCCTGACCATCTTTACTGCATTTGCAGGGACTCAAAAGAACAACAAAGCGTGTTCTCCCTAGCAGAGAGCACGTCTTGTGGTGGGGGATACAGGCCACCCCATGGTTGCTGGGCAAATGTGTGGAGAGACCCAGGCAGTGAATTGGTTAATTGGGTCGCTGGGGAGATTTGCTTGTTGCCAATTTTGAAGGAGGGGTCAGAGGTTTTAAATGCTGAATGCCCAGCTTTGGGCGTCCTCTTGGCTGCTTGCACTGGATCACCCGCCCACCCTCCCTGTATTGGGGGGGTTGTTCGCTTGACCTTGCTATGCCTGTCATGGGCTCATCTGCTTTTGAGGCAGGGGCCTGGTAGGAATTTTGTCCATCTGGCTGATTGGCTGGTGCCATTTGGTTTTTGCCTACTGCGTAGCAAATCGTCAAAACTTGTAAGGTTGGCGGTTAGGCATTGGTTCAAATTGGTTGGTGTAGGGGTAAGCGCCTACCCCTCCAATGGTGGTGCGGAAAGGGAATTCCGTTAAAGGAATCCAGGGGCTTGCCATTCGTTTCGTCCTTGTCCCTGGCATCGGACTTGGGCCGTGCAAGCCACCAGGAGCATGAGGGTGAGAAGTGAGGGACTGATGCCCAGCTTCATTTCTCCCCAAAATTGTTTCCCTGACTGGCTTCCGCTGGAATCCGGAAGTCAGTTCTGTCCCTGGGGCAAGGACAGCTAGTCGTAACCAATGCCTAAGCAACCACTCACATGTGTGTATTTAAATAAAGTTGTGGCCAAAATCATGCCAAAAACCTGAAACAAAAATTGATGTGTGATGTGTGAATTATTGGGGGGTGGCTTGGGGACCTCGACACGCAACTACCCCATCTCTCACCTGCACTCACCTGTCCAAAATATATGACTGAAGTCAGAGAATTCCCAGCTTCAAGAAAGCTAATTTTTGCAAAGATGAGCAACTGCTTTCTCTCAGGTAGCTAGAGCAGCCTGGGGTGGAGAGGAAAGGCTAGTTGAGGAACACAAAGACAAGTCTCCTGAGTAGTTTAAGAGGTAGGAAGCCAAGGGGAGAGCGAGGCAAGCCAAGTGGAGAGCGAGGCAAACCCCACAGGCTCTGATTGGTTGGTTCCTCATGCAGGCCTCTGAGGTTCCTTAGCCAAACAGGCTGCAGGCAGGCTGTAGTGTTTTGTTGTAGTGTTTTGTCAAGGAAACAGGAGTGTTTACAGCTACCATATCTTCCTTCTCCTCCATGTCACCTCCATCCGCCCTGTAACCATCCAGGAGCGCCCTTCTCTCTCCCCCCCCCCACAAACACAAACAAAACCCCCCACACACCAGGCTCACGTCCACCCTTTTCCGAGTATTCGCTGCTTACCTTAAAAGATCATTCCTGTAATCTCAACTCCTGCACTTAGTACAAAAGAGCCTGTTTATGTGAAACTGAGCTACTTCCAATGTAATCTGGAACAGCTCTGTTTATTTCCCAGGTCAGACCAATGTTTTGTTTTGTTTTGCTTTCAATTTATTTAATCATTTTTTTTGATACAAACAAGAACCGCAAAAGACACATACAACAAAAACCATAATAATAATAACGCAATTTGACAATTCAAATTTGAATACACTGATATACCTATGACTACACCTTTTTAAACAATATTTTCCCACCTCTCTCTCCTCCCCCTACTTCCCACCACTATCCGCCTTATCACTTAAATATTTGTTCCAGATTTCTTCATATTTATCCATTCTTATTTTCCGTTGACATGCAATTCGTTTGTATGTAGCTAGTCTGTGCATATTAAATCCATGTGCTCAATGGAATCTGTTTGCGGCTCTTCCAATTCATCAAAACAAGTTTTTTTGCTTCTAATATAGTATGATACATCCATTTTTCTTGACCCCTTGAAATCTCCCACATTTCCAGAATATACTGGTAATTTAGAATTAAATTAAATTCCCCTAAATAACAATTTCTTTTTATTACTCTTGCTATAAATATCCTCACCTCGCACCAATGTTCATAAGTCACCTACCTGCTCACTTGATCTTCCAACCATTCCTCCCTTCCCTCCCAGCACAGATTACCTGTTTGGGGCAGAAGCTACTCCTGATACAGTTAGGGGGCAGAATAAGCTCTGGTCTCTCTTCTTTCTCCTCTCCCTCCCTGCTCTCCTGGGCATAGTCATCACAAGCAATGGAGAAGCTCTGTGGCCATTGGGAAATGTTTCAATCCCCACCAGAGGTTGGCTCAAGGGTCATTCAAGGACCACCAAGGTTTCCTCCCAGCACTTATATTCAAAGGGTATGGTCTCTAGCCCAGATTTTAATCCAAATTAAATTCTAGGAACTTCAACTACCCCCTCCTCTCTCTCAGCCAGCATTGCAAGTGCATGAAGCTCATTTCTGACTTTATCAAACTTCATCTCTTTTTCTAAAAAAATATTTTTTATTAATTTTAGCTTATAAAAACTTAAGACATACCACACAAATTATTATACATATATCCTTATTTGGACTTCCTTCAGCATCTCTGATAGCCTTCCGCCTTGATTATTTCTCCTGCAAATCCTAACTTAATATTGCCTTTACATTTTCTAACAAATCATTTCTTCCTTTCCATTTTTACAATATTTCTTAAATTACTCCTCACAGAACTTCTTGTAGTCCTACAAACGTAATTTGATCACCGCAAATACTTTTCAGATACTCAGTAAATTTAGTCCAGTCTTCGGTAAATCTCTGGTCCCGCCGGTCTCGGAACCTTCCTGTTAGCTTATCTAATTCTGCGTAGTCCATCAATTTCATCCTCCATTCTTCTAATGTTGGTAGTTCTTCTTGCTTCCATTTTTGGGCCAATAGTATTCTTGCTGCTGTTACTGCATCAAGAATACTATTGGCCCAAAAATGGAAGCAAGAAGAACTACCAACATTAGAAGAATGGAGGATGAAATTTCAAACTTCATCTCTTTGGAAAATCAGTCAAATTGGATGCAACAAGACTCAATTGGCTACGCATTGTATGGGTACCCTCTCTGTTACCCCTGGTTTCTTCATTACAGAATTGAGTCATCCAATAAGAGGTATGTACTCTGCTCCGCACCCCGCCTCCTATCCAGCCACACAAGGCTCAACTTTACACATGACTGTTTTGGAAATCTCAATGTTGACCCCAGCAAATTCCTCTCGCGTTGCTCCAGGTCATTATTCAATATCAGAACTGAATCATCTGATGGGCAGCTTGCCAACTGAGCCATCGTTGTCCGCCAGCACACACCTGGATTGAGGCCTGTTGTGTTCGTCATAAAAGGATTGGACACCTGGAACTTTCAAAACAAAGCAGAATTAAACTTGTAATTAGCAGCCTTCCCCCAGAAAAGCAGGTTGGCGCACATTCCATCTGGCAGAGTTAGTCTGCGCTAGGAAAAGGTAGTCCCTGTATTGAAACTAAAGCCTGGGTCTAATGTTCTTCTGGGAAAGTGTTCATAGCATTCTGCAGGTACTGAAGGTGTTGTAAAGGCAATGCATCTTCAGGGGACAGGATTAAAAATTGCAATTTTTTTCAGAATAGCAGGGAGATGTCCCTAAAAAGTGGCAATGACAGAGGTTTTTCCGCCTATTTCCTCTCCTTTTTCTGTCAGCATTGTCACCCTGACAACCATGTCTTTCCCACAATACCTGCTCTGAATGGAGGCACTGCAGTGCGATATCATATCAGCTGCAGTTGGACATGGTGTTGCCCTGATATTTTACAGTTATTTACAGTAATTTTTATGTGTTTTATTTATCTGATGTATTTCATTGCTCACTTTTTGCGGTTATGTTGCCCCTGGGCTCCTTTGGGAAGAAAGCTCATTCAGAAATGAAATGAATGAATGCATAAATAAATTCCAGTTGCATCGTTGATGGGGGGGGGGAAACATGGTGGCAAAGGGGTTAACAAAGTTCTTGCCATATTGGCAGGAGAAAGAAAAGATGTGGGAAACAGGAAACATTATGCCAAAAAGAACACAGCTGGAGCCTTCGGGGATCCATTGTAGATTCCCCACCCTGAACCATTCTTTATACTGGCACATATTGGAGATGTGTCACTGTGTGGGACTCCACACTGGCAAAATATGCTGCAATTGTCTTCATCTGTGTGGAATTGTTAAGAGCACAAGAGGAGCCTGTTGGATCAGGTGAAAGGCCCCTCTGGTCCAGCATCCTGTTCTCAGACCAGATGCCTGTGGGCAGCCCACAAGTTAGACATGAGCACTGTCAGGAGTTCAGCCTACACTCGAGTAGGACTCTGGCAGTGACACATGCCCAACTGGCATGTTCCTTCCCT
The DNA here is from genome assembly GCA_034642415.1 of Podarcis siculus. NCBI lineage: Eukaryota > Metazoa > Chordata > Lepidosauria > Squamata > Lacertidae > Podarcis > Podarcis siculus. The sequence goes on along the minus strand of JAXCMG010000070.1, from coordinate 1,435,277 downwards.
TCTGGTCGATCGTTCGGGAGCTTCATAAGCTTTCTTCAGCCCGAACATCACAGCGACCGATGCCAACCGACACACTTCAGGATCCGCAAAGTTTCGCAGCATTGCGTGACAGAACCCCAGCAACTCAGCATTTTGGCTAATCTACTTTATTTACATATAAACACACACAGAGCACTGCAACATGGCTCCCTCTCTCTCTAGCATCAGACAGCAAAGAGAAAAAGAACAAAGGACAATAGTCCCACTTCACGGAACACAGTAACACAAACATCCTGTCTCCGTCACTTCCCACTCTGTGGAGTCAAAACATACACCGTCATGTGAAAGACAACAACCCCATGACTGCAGTCATGATGCAGGAATTCTAACAAGCACAACAGCACTCTGCCCTCTTGCGATTTCCAGCAACTGGGATCCAGATGAATAATGCCTCTGACAGTGGAGCTAGAACATACCCGTAACTACTGATGTTTTAAAATGAATCGTTTTATTGCTTGTGTGTTTATTCCCCTGGGCTCCTTTGGGAGGGAGGGATAGGAAGGAAGGAAGGAAGGCAGCAGAGGATCCAACCTCCATGGCAGATTGCCAGGAACGGATAAGACAAGGAAAAGTTCTTACCCACTGCTTTTTATTCAATATTCACAGAGAGAGGATTAGAAATGCAGCCTCCTGGAATGATGGCGTTGCTCTGAGTGAGTTTCCACCCCCTCCCTCTCTCCCTTCGTGCGTCATCATTACGGGTGCTGAGAAGTGCCCTCTGCCTTTGAGCTCTTTGCTCTCCTACTTCCAAAGCTCGCCGGGTTTTGGGAGGGGGGGTCTGGAATGCTTTCTAAAGATGCTGTGTCCGTCAGCTGTCGCCCCTCTGGTGATTCTTCTTCCTCCTCTCTCATTATTTCCCAACTTTCCCCCTCATCTGCCTCTGGACTGTGATCTCCCTCAAACCCCTGTTGTAATTCTCAATTGTCTTCTTCTTCTCTGGAAGGGTCAGGCTGAGGAGGTGGTCTCCACCGTTCCTCCTCTGCCCAGTCCCTGACACAGGCTGGCTGGCCGGCCGGCCAAGGATACCTTGGTGTAACATTGTGTTGGCATAATCTGGCTGCCAGCATGGCAAGGCCATAAAACAGTGTGGTCTGGTTCTTGTGCCCTTCTGGGGTCCATGTTGTTAAAGGCATTTGGAAGAGAGATCAGAAAGCTTCCAACTTAAGAGGCGTATAAAAATGCCAAACGGTCACACAAAGAACCTTGTGGATTTGAAAACTCGAGGGCATTGCATTACAAGCATCATGTAATGGCAATGATCATTCAAATTTATAGAGCGCTTGAGTTCTAGTGGTTGAAAGCAATATTGTTTTAGCCCTCCTTGCAGCATTGCTGCAAGGTACAAGTTGATCTCACCATCCCTGTGTTGTTGGTGGAGGGGCTCAGGCTGGCAGAAGGTCATAGCTGTCAAGTGTCTCTTATTTGAAGGGACAGTCCCTTATTCCAGCGCCATGTCCCGCTGCTGTCCCTTATTGATAGACGTCCCTTAAATGTCCCTTAAATGATGTCCCTTAAATTTCAAAGGAAGCAGCTCCTCTCCCTCCCTCCCTGCCAGGGAGGAGGGAGGCTCCAACTGTGTTGCTTGGCTGTGTTGCTCACCCATTAAGAAGTCTAAAAACGACTGGGGGTGGATGCCTTGTGTGCCTTGCATGCCTTGTGTGTGGCTAGTTAATGCAAGCTGAGGGGGTTTTTGAATGCTGGACGCCATTTTGTTGCACGTGCTGCTGCAAACTTTGCAGTGCAAAGCCAGGCCGGGGAGCCATCTTAAGTTGAGGCTGCATAGGCCTTGTGCTGCATGTGATTCAGATTCTATTCAGTTGAACCTCTGGTTACAAAGTTGGTTGGACAGTGTTCTCAAAGCTACCAGCATGAGTTTGACCAGACTGCAGGAGGACAGGAAGACTGGAGTGCCTGGAACAGGTGAGGCTGCAGGTCTCTTATTTTGGCTGCTGGTCCCTTATTTTCAAGGCTGCTGGTCCCTTATTTTCAAATCTGTAAGTTGACAGCTATGCAGAAGGTGAGATACCTAAGAGCGACCTGCTGAGTTCATGGCAGAGGCAAGATTTCTCTCTCTGCCTCCCCACCACCACCTTGTATCATGTTTTCTTCTTGGCCCTGAGACTGCTGTCACTGGAAGCATGTCAAGGGCTTATTCGATGTGAGGAAAGAACTGATAGCCTAGTTACAGTAGGTGTAGTTGTGTTGTTTTTGCCTTTCCCCTTTTCCGTGTGGCTTAGTTCACTTGATTGACCTATCAAAGTTGGGCATTGAGATATTTGGGGTCCATTTGAGGCACAGAGCATTCCATCAAAATTCCGTGTGGTGCTTTTTTTGTGTTGCAAAAGTTCCAGTCTGCTGTATTTTCACACAGATACACAAATCACCCACTCTTTCACACTTGTTAAAAAATGCACCTCTTTGTAGTCATTGTAACCCATATCTCCTGCTCCAGGGGACAAGAAAAAGAAGGCAGTTAAGAGGAAAAGCCATTTTACTCTCGAGTATGTGTGTGCAGGATTGCAGCTTTAGGGTAGAATGACTGAGCTTAGCTGAACATCCAGTCGCTTTCCAGCCTTGCATTTCTGTTGCTAAAGAGCCAGTTGGCACGAAAGGCCCCAGAATTACCCTTTCCCGTGTACATAACATCTCTTAAGAGTCTTTTGTGTTACCACCTGATTAGATCTTTGGCATTGTTTCTTTCATTCTGGCAAGGAGAAAAGCGTTTTCAGCAAGTCTGCCATCCTGGGGTAAAGCTTTAGCGCAGGGCTGAGGTAGATGTGAGGTCTTCAGGCTGAGGAGGAAGGCTGACAGGGGTTGTCATATTGTGTAACAACCTTGCCTTTCTTCAAACGAGCTCATATTTCTGTAGACAAAGATCACGAGATTCGGGACCAGTGCTGGCTGTCTAAAGAAAAAGAAAGCAGAATGCCTGTGATCAGAGTTCCCATTTACCAAGCTGTTTGGCTGTGCTATTTTTGAAAGTTGCATATATTTATGATGAGTGCTGCATATGTCAACAACAATAAGTTATAAGTTGCTTTTTTTTGGTATCCATTTTAACAGTTATTTCCAAACCTCACACACAATACAGAGAGCTCATTGAGGCAATTCTAATTCTCTGTGCATACCCAACAGTTTGTATAACTCCTCCCCACATTTGAATAGCAGCCCCTCTTCTCATGTCACATTTGCAAACTGCTAGAAATCTTTGCGAGGGGTGCGGGTGGCGCTGTGGGTTAAACCATGGAGCCTAGGGCTTGCCGATCAGAAGGTCTGCGGTTCAAATCCCCGCGACATGGTGAGCTCCCGTTGCTTGGTCCCTGCTCCTGCCCACCTAGCAGTTTGAAAGCACGTCAAAGTGCAAGTAGATAAATAGGTACCGCTCCGGCGGGAAGGTAAACGGCGTTTCCGTGCACTGCTCTGGTTCGCCAGAAGCGACTTAGTCATGCTGGCCACATGACCCGGAAGCTGTATGCCGGCTCCCTCGGCCAGTAAAGCGAAATGAGCGCTGCAACCCCAGAGTCGGCCACGACTGGACCTAATGGTCAGGGGTCCCTTTACCTTTATGTAGAAATCTTTGCAGATTCATAAGGAAACCTGTACTCCCAGTATGTCTATTTACACATTATCATAATAAAAAAGAAATGGATCAACCTAAAAAAAGGGAAGAAAACTACCCAGATTTGCATGAAATTTGCATATGCTAATTAACACATTTATGTGCTAATTCAGATGTGACTACCATAATTTAAATAGAAATACAAATAGGTCTCAATGCAGCAGAGAAGACTGTCACCAGGTGACCTGTGGGCCCATCCAGATCTTCAGAAAAGGAAGCTATTTAAAAGTGTGGTTGCTTCAAAATTCTGGCCAAGAACTTGAAACAGCTTGATTTTGTAATACAGATGGAGGGAGTTTTTAAAATAGTAGTATCAGCCTTGTAGGGACGCGGGTGGCGCTGTGGGTAAAAGCCTCAGTGCCTAGGGCTTGCCGATCGAAAGGTCGGCGGTTCGAATCCCCGCGGCGGGGTGCGCTCCCGTTGCCCGGTCCCAGCGCCTGCCAACCTAGCAGTTCGAAAGCATCCCCGGGTGCAAGTAGATAAATAGGGACCGCTTTCTAGCGAGAAGGTAAACGGCGTTTCCGTGTGCGGCTCTGGCTCGCCAGAGCAGCGATGTCACGCTGGCCACGTGACCCGGAAGTGTCTCCGGACAGCGCTGGCCCCCGGCCTCTTGAGTGAGATGGGCGCACAACCCCAGAGTCTGGCAAGACTGGCCCATAAGGGCAGGGGTACCTTTACCTTTACTTATCAGCCTTGTAGGTGAGAGCCTTGTTCATCAGATGCATCCCTTAGTACCCACCCCCAATTCAGTCCTTTCTATCTATGGACAAAGTTGTTGTCTCCAGCTACAGGTTGTCTGTGGGCAGCTTCCAGCATGCCTTGTAGACTTGGCTGCTACTTCCTTCTGGTGCTTCACACATGGTACATTTGCTTTGATCTCTGAAGTGTGGTGGTATGTTCAAAGTGTCTCTCAGATGCCATTCGCTGATTTCATTCTCTGCGAGGATGTGTTATGGAGTGTCTGATTAGTAAAGGACATGACTGTTCTCTTCACTGGTCTTCGGCATGTCAACAGTCTTCTGGCATGTCATTTTCTCAAGTGTCTGCAGAAGCTTGCTTCTCCATGTGACCAATTCAGGAGTCAGTTCTGTGGCAACTCAAGTAATCAGGAAGGGGCATGTAGTCCACCAAGGAGGGCTCTGTGTTTGAGATCTGTTCTTGTCTGTATGAGTGCACCATGACCTTTTGAGGTACATTTATTCCCCTCTTGTGTGATGGCTGTTGGTGTTGTGTGAATGGGACATTCACTAGTAGTGAAAATCACCAGCATATGGACAGATGCAAGTATGCAGGCATTTTCATCCCCGTGAGTTCTGACACATATTTTTAAAAGCCTCAGTTTAGATGAGGGATGGAGAAGAGGATTTGTGTAGACCAACCTGATTTCTCGGTCTCAGGCTTATATGCAGTTCTCTGTTGGATTATGTATGACTCTGAATTTTTGTGTTGGTTAAAAAATGGCATCTTTCAGGAGGACATAAATTGAAACACACACAACTAAGCACATTTACTGCAGGAATACATGGAAAATGTGTAAAATTCAAATTATGGTGAGACCAGAAAAAATCTATTTTGTGTCTAGGTAAAGGTAAAGGGACCCCTGACCATTAGGTCCATTCGCAGACGACTCTGGGGTTGTGGCACTCATCTCACTTTATTGGCTGAGGGAGCTGGCATACAGCTTCCAGGTCATGTGGCCAGCATGACTAAGCCACTTCTGGCGAACCAGAGCAGTGCACAGAAACACTGTTTACCTTCCTGCCGGAGCGGTACCTATTTATCTACTTGCACTTCGTGCTTTCAAACTGCTAGGTTGGCAGGAGCAGGGACCGAGCAACGGGAGCTCACCCTGTCGCGGGGATTCGAACCGCCGACCTTCTGATCAGCAAGCCCTAGGCTCTGTGGTTTAACCCACAGTGCCACCCATGCCCCTCATTTTGTGTCTAGCAAGCCCCTTTTAGTGGCATTTACCCCCTCCCCCTTCTTGAATGCAAGTTTGTTTTATTATGATTGAGGGAATGGATTAGTCCTTGCAGGAGAGACAAACTGTGTTTTGTGCTGCACCCAAATTAAAGGAGTGATGCTTTTTGAACTGCAGAGTTCCTCAAGCTCCACATTTATCTCATCATTACTTCCAGCTAACCAGTCATCTCTCTCAAAAAGCAGGACAAGGCTCAGGAGCTGCCTTCTTATTCCATTGCACCTAATTCCTGGAGTGAAAGTGACTAGGAACTAAGGATGGGTGGATCTCTCAATTTGAGTTTCTCTCTGGGATTGATCCTTGGCCCTTGTGGTCTACCACCACAGCCTCCCACCAAAGGGCTGAAGACCTGAATAGTCCAGTGAAGGAGACTGAATGTAAGTTGATTGGATGAGGAAAAGGCCGTCAAAACAATGAAAAATCATACAATGGTCTCAGATATCATTGGTCAGTGTGTGTGTTTGAGATCTTCAGGTCTGATTTATTGACCATGTGGGGTACACACATACCCCATAAGACCAATAGTTTTGATGGTAGTTTTCCTATCGCTGAATGATGTAGTGTTGTTTATCAAGGACTGTTGATTTGATCCTCTAAGACGCAACCTTCTGAATGTCATTCAGACCCAGACCCTCCCAAGTGTCTCTATTTTCCAGGGACAGTCCCGGATTTACAGAACCTGTCCCGGTTTCCGATTTGATCCTGGAATGTCCCGCTTTTCCTTAGGATGTCCCTATTTTCATTTGAGAAATGTTGGAGGCTATGGAGTTATGCAACCCTCAAGCCAAGAAGTAATGATACAACCTTTAGAAGACATCTGAAGAAAGCCCTGTATAGGGAAATTTTTAAATGTTTAATGTATTTAAATGTATCCATATATGTTGGAAGCTCCCCAGAGTAAATGGCCAGTTAAATAGTAGAGTATTATTATTATTATTATTATTATTATTATTAAATGGGAAATTTCTATTTTCATCAGAGAAATGTTGGAGAGCATGCAGACCTCAGAGGCTTAAAGGGAGTTTTTTGTGACCACAATTGCTTTCTAGGAAGGCAAAGTAGTCCAAGGAACAAGGCCCAGGCTGCACTGCATTGTCGATTGCTGCATGAAGAATGCTTTCATTTCACAGTGAAGCATTGGCCTCCGACAAGCTTTATTACCACTGAGAGCCAACATGGTTTCAATTTAAGGTCCTATTAATCTAGTGTACTTTAGAAACGGAGGCTTCATGTTGGACATTGTAATAACATCAGACGTTCAAAGCAAGAGGCCGGCTGGATAATGCTTTCCAAAACCCTGCCGACCAGATGCAAATACTTGCAAATGATCGCTGCCCTTTTGTTTGCCTTAATTCATTTCCTTATTAAACCTATTGCTAGGAGTGTCACATTCCACACGAGAGCACTGGGATCCCAGGGGCAGACGCGCAAAAAATAATTATTATGTGTGAGCAAACAGTTGACAAAATGGCCGCATGCAGAGGCATACACACACACACACACACACATATGTATATGTATATGCTGGCCCTAGACAAACTCCTCCTTTCATTCTCTCCTCCCCACAATGCATTGCCAGCCCTCCGTTTGATGGCTGAGCATCTGGAAATATTGGCGTTCAGCTGCCTGCCTGCAATCTGCAGCTGCACATATGGATTTGGGCAAAGGGGTATTTGAGGTCCTTTAAGTGCTCCCCCCTCTTCCTTTCACATCTGTTTCACACACACCTGCAAACCTCTTGCCTGGCTCAGTTCCTTCCCATCAACTCACTTGCAAAACCCAGTCCTGGACTGTGCAAAGAGGTCTGCTAATTCACCAGTTCCAGTCATTAGACTCCATTGCAAATTGATGGTACTAAAGGGTATAAAGGCTGCTTCTCTGGGAGAAAAGGAAAGACTCTTGATATTATAGTGGCTCCCTGTGTCCCTCACAGAGTAGGAGTTGCATTCAATGTTGTTGTTGTTTAGTCGTTTAGTCGTGTCTGACTCTTCGTGACCCCATGGACCAGAGCACGCCAGGCACTCCTGTCTTCCACTGCCTCCCGCAGTTTGGTCAAACTCATGCTGGTAGCTTTGAGAACACTGTCCAACCATCTCGTCCTCTGTCGTCCCCTTCTCCTTGTGCCCTCAGTCTTTCCCAGCATCAGGGTCTTTTCCAGGGAGTCTTCTCTTCTCATGAGGTGGCCAAAGTATTGGAGCCTCAGCTTCACGATCTGTCCTTCCAGTGAGCACTCAGGGCTGATTTCCTTAAGAATTGAGAGGTTTGATCTTCTTGCAGTCCATGGCACTCTCAAGGGTCTTCTCCAGCACCATAATTCAAAAGCATCAATTCTTCGGCGATCAGCCTTCTTTATGGTCCAGCTCTCACTTCCATACATCACTACTGGGAAAACCATAGCTTTAACTATACGGACCTTTGTTGGCAAGGTGATGTCTCTGCTTTCTAAGATGCTGTCTAGGTTTGTCATTGCTTTTCTCCCAAGAAGCAGGCGTCTTTTAATTTCGTGACTGCTGTCACCATCTGCAGTGATCATGGAGCCCAAGAAAGTAAAATCTCTCACTGCCTCCATTTCTTCCCCTTCTATTTGCCAGGAGGTGATGGGCCCAGTGGCCATGATCTTGGTTTTTTGGATGTCGAGCTTCAGACCATATTTTGCACTCATATGGCTAAGTAGCAAAAAGTCCCCTCTTTTTAAAAGTGGATTTGTTGCACCAGGGTGACAGAGGGCAAATCCACACTATACGTTTAAAACATCTTCAACACTCCTTTAAAGTACATGACTTCCCCCAGACACTGTAGTTTCCTCCTCACACAGAGCTGTCACTTCCAACACCCTTAACAAACTACAACTCCCAGAATTCTTGAGCTGAAGCCATGATGTGCTTTAAATATAAGGTGTGAATCTGCTGTTGTCTTTTAATTCACAAACCTAAAAATCCTCTAGGCGCCTGAATCCTTTGCACAAAACTCGGAGAGTATGAAGGTGACCTGAGCAGTTCTTTTATCTTGCTGCTGTCTGACATGCTACTGCCTGAGGGTTTTTCCTGGCCGTATTCTTATCCTGCAGGATCAGGGCTCCTGATTGTGGGGTATGGGGGGAAGTGGGGAGTACGTTTTTGGAACTTGCAACTTCATGTCCACATGGTCTGTCAGGCTGGTTTTGGGTGATGGTGGGAAGATGGTGAATTTCAATAAAAGTGATAGAAAGAGGAAACAGCAATTACTTGATACATTTCCTCTATTTGAACTGTGTAGGAGTTATACTTTTATGTGGCACATTTTCCACCCAGTCTTAAGGATCTAAATAAATACAGTGGTACCTCAGGTTAAGAACTTAATTCGTTCCGGAGGTCCGTTCTTAACCTGAAACTGTTCTTAACCTGAGGTACCACTTTAGCTAATGGGGCCTCCCGCTGCCGCCATGCCGCCACCGCGCGATTTCTGTTCTCATCCTGAAGCAAAGTTTTTAACCCGAGGTACTATTTCTGGGTTAGCGGAGTCTGTAACCTGAAGCGTCTGTAACCTGAAGCGTCTGTAACCTGAGGTAAGGTAAAGGTAAAGGGACCCCTGACCATCAGGTCCAGTCATGACCAACTCTGGGGTTGCGGCGCTCATCTCGCTTTATTGGCCGAGGGAGCTGGCGTACAGCTTCTGGGTCATGTGGCCAGCATGACTAAGCCGCTTGTGGCGAACCAGAGCAGCGCACGGAAACACCGTTTACCTTCCCGCTGGAGCGGTACCTATTTATCTACTTGCACTTTGACGTGCTTTCAAACTGCTAGGTTGGCAGGAGCAGGGACCGAGCAACGGGAGCTCACCCCGTCGTGGGGATTCGAACCGCCAACCTTCTGATTGACAAGTCCTCGGCTCTGTGGTTTAACCCACAGCGCCACCCATGTCCCTTTATTTTTGAAGACTTAGAGGCACTATATAAGTGATATTGTTCCAAAAATGAGACTGAAAACCTCAGAGTTGCAGTGCACTTCTGAACATGTTTACCCAGAGGTAAGTCCCACTGAGTTCATTGTGATTTGCTCTCTAGTAAGTGTGTTTAGCATTGCCTCTTTAGAAAGGTTTCCTATTTTGGCTGATCTTTTATTTGACTTCATCATGAACCAGAAATTAAATGCCTGCCAAAAGTTGACTGACATAAGTGCGACATTTGTGCTTTTTCGCTTGGTCGAAAAGTGTTCGGGCATATTATCGCAAAGCATTGCCGCAAGATGGTCTCTACATCCGATTATCAATTTCCCGCAGGGTGGTCAGCAACATTGTGGCATGAATGTGAGAGGTCAGTGTGCCTTGGAAAGTATCAAAAGCTTTCCTCTTCATTATGGTGTTTGTTTTTCTCTAAAATGTATTTGCTGACTACATCCTTTCTGCAGATTTTACAATTACACGGTCTCTCCCAGTCATCCTGAACTGGAAAGTGTACAAATCAATAAATAACCCTAAACCGCCTCCCACTTTCCTTAAAATATCAACTCCTTAAGGAAGGAGAGAACTTCCACATTTCTGCAGGAAACGATTGCCTCAAAGTTCCAAAGTAGCAGCTAAATAAATGAGAGCATGCTATAAAAGGCCTACTGACCAGGGCAACAATATTGCTTCAGTAGTAAGCTGGTAAATGTAATCTTACATTAAAGCTCGGCAAACAAACTAATAAGAAACATTTTCAGCAGAGTAGCCAAAAGGCCTTTGATCTGTTTCTTTCTGGTAGATGCCAACATCAACATTGCTCATTTTGAGCTATATTGATTGCTCTTTATGTGGGTTAATAACGTCAAGGTTATTCCAATGTTTCCCCCTCCTCCCCCCTCCCCGCTTCTTCAGAACTTACTCAAATAAGTTCCTTCATAGAACAGGGCTGTATTGAAGATCGTTTTGGGTGTGCATTGCCCACATAATCCAGTTTGTCTTCCATGCGCACCTTGTATGTTTGGGGTTCACCTTGAGGCATTTGGAGGATTTCTCTATAATGTTTTGTAATGGCATGTTTTCATATGCTGTTATATCAACAATGTGGGGGGGGGCGGGGGGGAATCACTTGCAAAAATGAAATGTAAGCACAGGCCTCCAGTCTGTTGCAATCTTAGATCTAGCTATGTTGAGGTGCTCAGTCTTCTTGTGAAGAGAAGCAGGGGGAAGTCCCAACCTTTCCTGGGTATCATTGCTACCCAGTTGAGAGCCCTAAACAAGCATGAGGATGAAGGTCTGAAGTAGGGAGCCATATTGGCTTGTGGCTGTTTGCGGTTCCAAATCACACACCTCCCAAGAGCCCCAATTTAACTGGGACAGCCACACTTTCTTTGGTGTCCCAGGCTGTGCCTTGGATGCGGGTGGCGCTGTGGGTTAAACCACATAGCCTAGGGCTTGCCGATCAGAAGGTCGGCGGTTCGAATCCCCGCAACGGGGTGAGCTCCTGTTGTTCGGTCCCAGCTCCTGCCAACCTAGCAGTTCGAAAGCATGTCAAAGTGCAAGTAGATAAATAGGTACCACTCTGGCAGGAAGGTAAACGGCGTTTCCGTGCGCTGCTCTGGTTCGCCAGAAGCGGCTTAGTCATACTGGCCACATGATCCAGAAGCTGTGCGCCGGCTCCCTCGGCCAATAAAGCGAGATGAGCGCCGCAACCCCAGAGTTGGTCACGACTGGACCTAATGGTCAGGGGTCCCTTTACCCTGATTTTGCTCTGCCTGTGGATGGGGCTCACAGAAGCAGCTCCTTTTATTGCGAAAGGGTGCTTCCCAGCCTTGGGGAAGGAAGCGTGAGGCTCCAATGGGCTCCTGCAGCCCTCCTGCCACCTTCCCAAAGCTGTTACTTTGTACTGTGTCTTTAAACTCGGTCTCCTTGTTATCAGTATCACCTGGGGTTGGCCATATATATTTTTCAAAAAATGTTGTTAGTAACAGTGACTACATAATCGCATGAGCACTGTTCCAGAGTATTTTTCATTTTATCTATTCGAAAAAAGATTGGGTGTGTAACTTTTTTATATTACAGTTTATAATCTCTACACTATTTGAAGTTGTTATGCACGTGCAGGTCATCATTTGAATATTTTATTTTCTGTTAATGAAGAAATCACAGTGGTACCTCTGGTTATATACTTAATTCGTTCTGGAGGTCCGTTCTTAACCTCAAATTGTTCTGAAATTGTTTTGACACTCAGTGCAAAGTGTCTGAGAAAAGACACAACTTATGCTCATGAGAAGCTACAGGCTGAACCAGACAAAGAGCTTTGCTTGGGTTTGGGTTCAGATTCCTGCTCAGACATGCAGCAGTTATCTGACCATGCCTCAGTTTCTCAGCTGTGAAATGGAAACAATCTGTTTTGCAGCATAGTTAACCCAAACGCAGTAAGATTATAAAACAGTGTATGTAAGATATTGATGTCTTTCTACTCCAATCTTAGCAGCTCACAATTATGGGTAATAAGCTTACGGTCTGATACTTGGGATAGAGAGTCTTTGATGTATGTTTCATAAATTGTTCTCTTTGAACTGTGAATTCTCTCATATCAAAAACCAGGCCTGACATAAGCAAGAAAGTTCTGCAGACGGACAAAGCATAAAGACAGGCTTCCGCTCCTGTGTCATTTCCCTCTTTTCCTCCTTTGACAAAAATCTGAGGGCTTTAGTTGTTCCCCCGACATACTTTTTGCAAACGTCAGGTATAGAATTTCTAAGGACCTAAAGCACAGACACCTCTCTTCAAATCACTCTAATTGCTTTCATCCCAGGAACGTTTTAATTCAAGGCAAGTGTTCAGTAAGAACTTTATGGAAATAGACATAATAACCCTTAGGGTTCGCTGTGTGTTACTTCCCCCCACCCACCCCTTCTCAGATAAATAGAAACAAGGTACTTAAAAAAAAAAGTCCTTAGAGGAGACATCTAAGCATTATGAATAAAGCAGTTTCACGGGACTGCTAGCTGTTGCCTGTGTACATGAGATAACGCGCCAGCAGCTCAAGTTGACAAGTAATCTCTGATCTGCCCTCAATCTTTCAGGAAGGTGCTTTTATCCCGGTCGTTCCTCAGATTTCTTCTGCTTCCCTCCCCCGGCTCAAAATGAATTGCACACTGTGGTGACGATGCATTTGATAATGATTTATAGGGCCTCGCCTGATTCATTTAGAATCCCCTGGGGACACGGATGTTGTGGACAGGAAAGAACGTAGGTACTTAAAAGCTTGTAGATAATCAAATTCTTCCTGTAGCCAACTCAGGTGAAGGAAGGGAAAAGAGATGGGGAGTTAACAGCAATGGTCCTCCAAGACGTGTTTTTTTGAAGAATTACTCCAGAATCTGTCCACATCTCTGCAAGAGGCATAAGAGAAGCTGTTTAATTACTTCCATTTAAAAAAACACAGGAGGAATGGAGCATCGGTGTGTCATTTTAGGCGTGTTTTAGGGGAAGTGGATAGAGGGAGCTGCATTTTTTTGAGAGTGGGGTCAAAATTTCTCAGAGCAGAACTTTCTGACAAATTTTTGGGGACAGGCTGGTGCAGTTTCTGCCATTTTGGCCATTCTTTACATCTTGGCAGCCTAGGCTAGGGGAGCCAATATGGTAGACTCCAGATGCTGTGAACTACAACTCCCATTGTCCCTGACTATTGGCTAGACTGGTTGGGGCTGATGGGAGTTGTAGTCCAACATCTGCAGAGCACCTTGTTGGCTACCCCTGTCTAGGCACCAGTAGTTTATCCACAAGTCAACTGTTTGAATGCAGATGCTATTAACAGTGCTTTCAGACATACCCTTAAACATTGTGTCAGCAGTTGCTTTAGTGATCATAACCTAACACAAGTAGCTCAGTGGCAGAACACTGTATGCAGAAGATCCCAGGTTGATTCCTGGCTATGTTCAGCTAAATGGATCTCTAGAATCAGGGCTGGAAAAGATCTCAGGTTAAGATCTTGACAGCCATTGGCTATCCAAGTAGACCAGGTTTGGCCAGTGTGATGCTAAAATCTGGCACCCCCCTCCCCACTTGCCTTCCATTGGACTTCATAGTTGCGGTCCATGCTGCAGCAGAAGCTTCACACCCAGTGCAGCCAAACTAGTCGTGCTCCCCTAGATCTGCGTTTGTCAAATAACAATGGCAGTGATGGTGTCAAGGTAGGTCTTTGGGGCAGAAGAATGAGCAGCAGTTCCCCCCAATGCAGCAAGATTGGTTTACCACATGCTGAAGTACGTGAAGGAAGTAATACACATTACCATCGGAAGAGATGGGCCAAGTTAGTCTACCAAGTCCAGAGTCTAAAACAGCCACACTCAACCTGGGGTTCTCTAGATGTTGGTGAACCACAACATCACCTCCAACCAATGTGTCCAATGGCCAAGGATGATGGCCACAAGGGAGTTATAGTCCACCAATGCCAAAAGGTTGGGGAAGGCTTGTCTGAGATCACCTAAGTGAATCGCTGGACAGTGCAGCAGGTATTATGTAGCTTTCCGAGCACAATTCAAAGTGTTGGTGTTGACCTTTAAAGCCCTAAACGGCCTCGGCCCAGTATACCTGAAGGAGCATCTCCACCCCCATCGTTCTGCCCTGACACTGAGGTCCAGCGCCGAGGGCCTTCTGGCAGTTCACTCATTGCGAAAAGCAAAGCTACAGGGAACCAGGCAGAGGGCCTTCTCGGTAGTGGTGCCCCCCCCCCCTGTGGAATGCCGTCCCATCAGATGTCAAAGAGAAAAATAACTACCTGACATTCAGAAGACATCTGAAGGCAGCCCTGTTCAGGGAAGTTTTTAATGTGTGACATTTTAGTGGATTTTTGGTCTTTGTTGGAAGCAGCCCATAGTGTCTGGGGAAACCCAGCCAGATGGGCGGGGTACAAATAATAAATTATTATTATTATTCTGTTTGATATGGAAGTGAGTTAAATGAGTCTGACTTCACTGTGCTGTGAGCATTGCTTCTCCTCACCTCCACCCATTCTCAGATTCACCTATGATTTTACCACAGTCTAGGCTCCGGAAATCATATTGGCACCTTCAACATCTCTTCACCTTGAGTATATGCATTGAGCTTTGAACTCAAGAGTTGAAAAATGTTGCAATGCAAATACAACTTGTGAGGTATGGAAAAGGCAGGCTGTTGTTTGCTGTTAGTACAGTCACTTTTGATAAAGGGCCACAATTTCCCTGTTTTTACCAGTTCTCTACCACCCACCGTTATTATATGAGTTCTTGGGTGGGGAAAACTCCTTTCAGAACAATTTAATGATGATTCAGTCAGTCTAATAACTTTTTTTTTTTTGTAATTTCACTGTGATGGATTTGGTACTGGCGGTAACAAGGCAGAAGTGATTTCTTTGGCGTGTTGTCAAAATGAAGACAGAAAGCTCCCATGTTTCAGTGCTTTTTGATTCAGAACCTTTGCTTGTCTCGTGAATTGACAGTTTAGCAAGGTTAGCATCAGGGCAACGTTTGCTGACTTGAAACAGTGTTTGTCAAATGTGATTTTTGAATGAGGTATTCCAAGCTCCTTGTAGTAACAATATTAAAAGCTTCCATGGTGTGTGAAACCCAGCCAGATGGGCGAGATATTATTATTATTATTATTATTATTATTATTATTAT
>JAXCMG010000070.1:1372638-1420041 GCA_034642415.1 Podarcis siculus | reverse complement strand
TATTATATACGTTTTAGCAATGAGGATGAACAGAGATGGGAAATAAAAATTATAGTATCTGCTCAGATATCGATGAAAGCAACATTAACAGCCCAACCTCTTTCTGAAGTTAGGCTTTGACTTTTTAGCAAAGATTTTTTGCAGTTGATTTTGCCGTTTTAAAAGAGGGAACCCTGAACATTCGGACTACCTCACAATATTCTTTATGGGTCCAGATTCCCAAAAGATGTAGTGATGGTCACCGATTTGGATAGCTTTAAAAGAGGATTAGACAAATTAATGGAAGACAAGACTATCAATAGCTACATTAGCCATGATGGTTGTGTTTCACCTGCACAGTCAAAGGCCATATGCCTCTGAATAGGCCCAGATATTGCTTTGGTTGCTGGTGGAGAGACGCGGGTGGCGCTGTGGGTTAAACCACACAGAGCCTAGGACTTGCCGATCAGAAGGTCGGCGGTTCGAATCCCCGCGATGGGGTGAGCTCCCATTGCTCTGTCCCTGCTCCTGCCAACCTAGCAGTTCGAAAGCACATCAAAATGCAAGTAGATAAATAGGTACCACTCCGGCGGGAAGGTAAACAGCGTTTCCGTGCACTGCTCTGGGTCGCCAGAAGCGGCTTAGTCATGCTGGCTACATGACCTGGAAGCTGTACACTGGCTCCCTCAGCCAATAAAGTGAGATGAGCGCCGCAACCCCAGAGTCGGCCACGACTGGACCTAATGGTCAGGAGTCCCTTTACCTTACTGCTTTGGTCACCTGGAAGTAGAAGGAGCAGATCAAGTAGAACATGCCTTTCCCAACTCTCTCCCTTCTTTGCTAGTTATCTGTTGGAAGTTTGAGGGGTTTTTTATTGATGCTGGGGAGTGTTATGAAGTAACCCCATATCTGCAGCCTGAAATGATACAGAAAAGGGGTTCATAAGCTAATAAGACTGAACAGAAATGATCTCCTTACCTTGGACAGCTTCAATAAAGATAAAAGCATCGTGGAACATGAGAGGATGATTATTATTTTTTAGGGGAAAACATTGAGTATAAAAGCTGATCAATATCCTGGAGACCTCCTATTTTCTCAAATGGGCGGTATTTTCATTGACCACAACTCCTACAGCATCCCAGAGTTCTTGGCACTATTGGACTCCTGGCATCCATACCTGAGAGCAGGCTTTATCCCTCCATTTGTTCTGTTTCCATCCACATTCACCTTTGTTCTGAAACATTAACAATTCCTGCAACCTGCTGCATACCGTAGCTGCAAAACACCTTGATGCTCTAAGATAGATTGAAGACAGATCACCCTGCTTAATCATAAGACCAAGATGAAATGCTAAGCTGTTCAGTGAACTTCATCTGAATGTTGAGGCATCATATTTAAGGTGTATGGTGCATTCAACATTGCAGCCAGATTAAGAAGATTTGGGACCCAACCTTCTCCTTGTTATGGGGACTACTTGTCCTAGAGATTATAAAGGGAGGATATTTCCCCCAGATGCTTCACACTTGTCAGTAGTTGTTGAAGCTATAGTTGAAATGCTATAGTAACTGCACTTTCTTGTATATGAGCTCATCATCGCTTTGTTAGGATTTTTCTGTGGTGAGTCATGCTTGGTAAATACTATTTACACAGGAGATAAACCCGATAGGTCAGTGCCACAACACCTCCATCAACACCTCGGTCAGATTTCACTGGTGGTGGCGCAAGGACACTTGCAGACCTAGATTTCTGTAGCGACAGTAGCCCCAAACCCAGAAGAAAAGGAGAAGCATCCCACCCACCCAGATTCCAGGAATCTGAAATGGCATGTGGTACATTCATGGAAAGTTCACATCTGATCTGCCCGGCAAGATGAGCCAATGGGTTGATCACACACAAAGATGCTGTGATCCCTGACAAAAGCCTGCATTCCATTCCAGGAGCTGCCAAGTAAGGTTGCCACCTTTTCCCCATCTTAAACAGCAGCAAGACAGGAAGAAGTTCACCAGGTGCAGCTTTCCACAACACTGAGATTATATGGATAATCAAAACTGCACCTGAATACTAGCTTCCCCACCGTTCTCTATAGAGTGATAAGAAATTATTTTTTCCCTGTAGGAAACAGCAGCCAACACCTTGAGAACAGTGGGGTTATGCCACCTGGCAATGGGCTTATTACAGTGGTACCTCGGGTTAAGTACTTAATTCGTTCCGGAGGTCCGTTCTTAACCTGAAACTGTTCTTAACCTGAAGCACCACTTTAGCTAATGGGGCCTCCTGCTGCCACCGTGCCGCCGGAGCACAATTTCTTATCTCATCCTGAAGCAAAGTTCTTAACCTGAAGCACTATTTCTGGATTAGCGGAGTCTGTAACCTGAAGCGTATGTAACCTGAGGTACCACTGTACTTCTGTATCCCACCGTTGCTCCAAGAAGTTCAAGACAGTGTCCATGAAGTTTTCCTTCATGAAGTAG
The DNA here is from genome assembly GCA_034642415.1 of Podarcis siculus. NCBI lineage: Eukaryota > Metazoa > Chordata > Lepidosauria > Squamata > Lacertidae > Podarcis > Podarcis siculus. The sequence goes on along the minus strand of JAXCMG010000070.1, from coordinate 1,417,591 downwards.
TTCCAGTTTGCACGAGTTGGTGATGGGGTCTCCACCAGTGTCTCTGTCTGGAGTTTTAGATGGATAAGCTTCTGATTGCAGGTTCTGTGCTTTCTGTTTTCCAAGGGCATGTGGCTACTATATGCCTTGGGCTATATGCACCTAGATACTTGTACAGCCTTGTGCAGTTGGGACTTATAATGTGTGGAGGGGAGGCTAATTGAAAAGGAGATCGTATCAGGAGACATCACCTGTGAACCTTTAGCACCACCTGGGAGTTTGTTACCTCTCAAGGACCACCCACAGAGCTTCATGAGTAAGGCGGGAGCTGAACTTTGATATATGAGTTTGGCAGTGGGGCAGGGCTCATCTTCTATGACCCCCATTTCCTTATGCTGCCCCCTACTTCAGTGAGAAGAGAGGAGTTAAAATGAATGTTGTTTGTTGCGCTAATAAAACTTTGCCTCTGTGAGTTAGTTGCTCCTGAGTAATACAACGGGCAGCATCACTTGCTTCTGTGTGCATGCTGCCTCACATTCCTAGCGTGGCCTGGTGTGCCCTCTCCACAAAAACATTTTGTTGTTGTTTAGTTGTTTAGTCGTGTCCGACTCTTCGTGACCCCCTGGACCAGAGCACGCCAGGCACTCCTGTCTTCCACTGCCTCCCGCAGTTTGGTCAAACTCATGTTAGTAGCTTTGAGAACACTGTCCCACCATCTCATCCTCTGTCGTCCCCTTCTCCTTGTGCCCTCCATCTTTCCCAACATCAGGGTCTTTTCCAGGGTGTCTTCTCTTCTCATGAGGTGGCCAAAGTATTGGAGCCTCAGCTTCAGGATCTGTCCTTCCAGTGAGCACTCAGGGCTGACTTCCTTCAGAATGGATAGGTTTGGTCTTCTTGCAGTCCATGGGACTCTCAAGAGTCTCCTCCAACACCATAATTCAAAAGCATCAATTCTTCGGCGATCAGCCTTCTTTATGGTCCAGCTCTCACTTCCATCCATCACTACTGGGAAAACTATAGCTTTAACTATACGGACCTTTGTTGGCAAGGTGATGTCTCTGCTTTTTAAGATGCTGTCTAGGTTTGTCATTGCTTTTTTTCCCAAGAAGCAGGCATCTTTTAATTTCATGGCTGCTGGTTAATAGACTGCAATCCCCATCTCTCTCCAGCCAGCCTGGTTCATGGTCAGGGATGTTGACAATTGACATCCAACAATATCTGGGGACCCAAGGATGCTGAAGGTTGCTTCAAAGTCTAGCACCAGTGTACCTGCCTTAACACACCTGGATGTGGAAGGCAGCAGGAAACTAGTTAGGAGCCTAAAGTCGGTTATTCCAGGGCCTACCCAATGCCCTTCCATTTTTGTGTTCTGTAGAATCTCAGAGCAGAAATGGCTGTTCCCTCTTTCTCTGACTGCTGCTTGCTATTACGGTGTTTCTAATCTCTCTCTCTCTCTCTTGCCTCCTGGGAATTTTTATTTCGGTCACATCATGAGCCATTTTGTTAAATTAGTGTCAAAAGTATTCTAATTATATAGTAACAGTAGCAGTTGCATAACAGTCTCCCGCACATGGCAACAACTTGCTTCCAAAGCCTTCAATGAAAAGTTACATTTTTTCCATGCTCGAGGGATTTCTTCTTACGAAGAAATGGAACACAGTTACCTCTAATATTGCCGAGAAGAATTAAATATACCGGGATTAAACCTTCAGAAACCCTAATAAGTGTGTTTACAATAGTCTTTGGGTTCTTTCCTCTCTTTTTTAACCACTGAGTATATGACCTTCTAGTAAATTATACCACACTTGAAGACTTTAACTGCCTTTCCAGCTTTTTGTAAACATGTAAACCTGAGCCATCTGTGCTTTTTAAATACTTCCTGTAAGGTCGGATCGCAGCATCAGTCTGCTGTTTCAACTGGCTTCACAAGAAGGCATTGTTTGCTAATTTTTCCCAAAGGCACTTGATCCGTTTTATTAAATATTTTTTTCTTCCTCATTAAGGCCTTTCCACAACAATAAAACTGTATTTTCTTTAAAAAAATAAAAATAAATCTAGGCCAGAAGGCATTGTGTTGTATAGTATTAAATGTTTGCATGTGCCAGATTATTATTTTTCCCCAAGAACAATAGGGATTTGCCCGGGACTTTGGAAAAGTGGTTTCTCATGGCAATCGGTAGACAACCCCAGGCTCCTAAATTTTAGGTTGTTACCAAGTTAGGCCAATAGCTCAGTATTCCCCAAACCTGGGTCTCCAGCTGTTTCTGGACTACAACTCCCATAATCCATAGCTAGCAAGGCCAGTAGTCAGGGATGATGGGAAATGTAGTCCAAAACCAGCTGAAGACCCAAGTTTGGGAAACCCTTGTATGTACAGGCTAGCAATGGCTCTCTGGAGTGTCAGACAAGACAGGGGCATTCCCAAGCTACCAGCATGAGTTTGACCAAACTGCGGGAGGCAGTGGAAGACAGGAGTGCCTGGCATGCTCTGGTCCAGGGGGCCACGAAGAGTCGGGCACGACTAAACGACTAAACAACAACAATAGCATTTTAATCAGAATAGCTGTGTTCCTGTCCCCTCTGCAGTCCTGATCAAAACCTCACCAGCACCCTGAAAATGTTTGGACCGCATTGCGGGCGGTTTCACAGAAAGGAGAAAGAAAAGTCCAAACCGGGCCCAACGAGTGAATTTAATTTCTCTATTTGTTTTTGGAGTCAAAAAAAGGTTTGGTTCAGGAAATTAACACTGCTTGCATACCCATGGTGAAAACAGCCCTTTAAACTTTTAGAGACATTTCGTTGAACCAGCGCCTTAGCCGGCTTTGTGTGGAATGTTCAAAGGTGCCCTGAGTAATGTGGAGATAACTATTAGAGAGCCCTGTATCTAGGTAGATAATCCACTCCTTGAAGAAGTCTGCTGTCAAGACACTGTTTCCTGTAATACCGAAGAATCTGTGGTATCTTAATTGCTGATAATATGAAACCAAGTTCTGTAACAGGTTCCCCCCTCCCCCTTACCAACTCTGGCCTTGCATCTGCAGTGACAATACAGTTACAGGAACTTAACTGCTGTACCATCTTTCCTGCTAATAGGGGCTCATTTACTTGTCCATGTGTCTTACTCATATTAAACTATATCCTTCTTGTCAATAGGAGCACAGGAACAGAGTTAGGGTTTTGTATACTGGTTTTGCATCTAGAGGATAGATTGTGTGTGTTTTTTAATTTCTACTTCAAGGAAAGCTAGATTCTGTGAGTTGTAAAGTTGTCCAGATTTAATGTGTGTGTGCTGGGGAAGACAGGCGAACTAATACCAGTGTACGGGAAGAAGCAAAGATCATCAGTGTCAAAGCAATGATTCTTCAGCATCAACTTCGTTGGACTGGTCATGTTGTGTGGATGCCTGATGATCGTCTTCCAAAGCAACTACTCTATTCCAAACTTAAAAATGGAAAGCATAATGCCTGGTGGTCAACAAAAGAGGTTTATCTAAAAGGGAAATTTAAAAAAATGTAGTATAAGCACCAACAATTGGGGAACACTGGCCTGTGAGCGCTCCAATTGGAGAACAGCCTTTACCAAAGGTGTCATGAGCTTTGAAGCCGCCCGAACTCAGGACAGAAGGGAGAAACGTGCTGGGAGGAAGGCACGCTTGGCAAATCCACACTGTGATCAACTCCCACACGGAAACCAATGTCCTCACTGTGGAAGGACGTGTGGATCCAGAATTGGCCTCCACAGTCACTTACAGACTCACTGTTAAAACCATGTTTATGTAAGTCAATCTTACTCAGCTACGAGTGATAGAAGAAGAAGAAGAAGAAGAAGAAGAAGAAGAAGAAGAAGAAGAAGACCTTTTTCATTTCTGCCCATGATGGGGAGGGCTTTGGAATGACGTGGAAGTCTCATTCCTGACAACTAGAATTCCTAATCAATCCCACCCTACTGAGATTTCACCAAGAACCATACACTTAAGCCACGTTCACACCACATGTTTAAAGCAGTATCATCCCACTTTAAATATTCGTGGCTTCTCCCAAAGAGTCCTAGGAAGAGAGGTTTGCTGCTTAGGGTTGTTAGGAGACCACTATTTTTCTCACGTAACTTCAGTTCCTAGAGTGGTTTAGCAAGCATCCCTTCTTCCGAAGGAACTCTGGGAACTGTAGCATACCCTCCAACATTGCTCCGATGAAAACAGAGACATCTTATCCCATACCCTTCAACAAATCAGAATCCAGAACGGCTTCTGTAAATCTGGGACTGCCCCTGGAAAATGAGGACACTTGGAGGATCTGTTGTAGCGCCTGCCCTGTGGAACGCCCTCCCAGCAGATGTCAAGGCAATTAACAGCTATTTTACTTTTAAAAGACAACTGAAGGCAGCCTTCTTTAGGGAAGTTTTTAATGTCTGATGCTGTATTGTTTTTAATATTCAGTTGGAAGCCACCCAGAGTGGCTGGGGAAACCCAGCCAGATGGGCGGGGTATAAATAATAAATTATTATTATTATTAATATTATTATTAGGCTTCAGGGAATGGGCTTCCTCCGGCTGTGGCAGTAGATAAGCAGAACAAAGGAAAATGAGTCTTCTTACCAGTTAGAAAATTTAATAATCACAGCGAGAGAACAAAGAACCCATCTTCTAGGAATGGGGGTGATCCCAATTAAGGATCCCACCCCCTTATGTCTCTATTAATCTACGACATTTCTACATCTTGTAATCTGGTTTTGTACTCTCTATGCTTTGTGTGCTTTCTGTTCTGCCACTTTCTGAGCTCTTCTTGACCTTGGGGAGAGCGGAGGAATTATTATTTTATTATTATTATTTATTTAATTTCTAAACCGGCCCTATACCCGAATGCTTTCCAGAGACAGTGAATCTGTTAACCCTCTCTCTTCCAGTGTTTCTTCTCCTAGCTGTTCCTCATCCAGCATTTCCCAGCTTCTGCCTTCTGGACTATGTCCCTCTGCAAACCACGGTTCCAAATCTATATTGTCCTCCTGGTCCTGGGAAGAGTCACTCTATTTTTGGGCGCTGTGTTCTGCAGCATGGAAGCGCTAGTGTCATGAGGATTGGTTGTGTCATGCATAGCTGTTGGCCTGGAATCAGGGCCAGAGATGAGGCTATGGAAAGTTAGGTGTTCCCTTTGTCCGACACCTGATTCTGAAGCCTTGGGCAAAGAATCCCATGCTTTCTGCTGAGCCCAGACATGATTCCTCCACAAGAATGTAATTGCAATTGCCCTCTTACAGAAAAGTGCCAAAACAAGTTGGGTTTGTCATGATCAGTTATGGTGTGGCTGATGCCTAAGTTCATACATGTGGAAAACACCAGTAAGAAACCATTGTGTCTGTTAACCCCAAGCCATTTATAAATGCATCACTTTATCCCAGCTTTTCGAGTACTAGTGATGACATCAAGAATCTCAAGAACAGATTTCCAAAAGTAATTATTTTTTTGACTTGCACGGTTCCAAAACTACTACTTCCCCGCCCCTGTCATTTCCCCCTCTTTGTCTAAATATGGAAACGGGTCACAGCGTGCTGTTCTCTTTGCCATTGTGTCCATGGGGTTATAAGCAGACCTGGAGACATTCGAGCTAATTAGTGGTCACTTTTTGCCCTGGTCAAAGGTTTGTGACTGCAGTGTGTGGGAAACAGGAAAGACAAACTGAGAAGCTGAAATCCAAGTTTGTGGGACTTGTGGAAAGGGGCTGCGCCTCTGACAACTCTGTCGGCGAGAAAAAGAACCCGAGATGTTGACGTTTTGAGCTCTTGAAAACAAATTGAACGGTGAATGTTTGCTGCAGCTGGAGAAAGGGCTGCAAAATGTTTTTGTAGTTGAGCATATTAAAACAAAAGTTCTGAAACCAGATAGCTATACAGTTGCACTTTGACCAGGATATATTGTTTAGATTTGAGTTTGCAAGGCGGGAGAGGGCAGAGGGAGCTCCTTGCATGCCAAGACGTTTTGATTAAACACTATTTTGCTAACTTTGACTTTGTTTCTGCTAATGACAAAACAGCCTAACCCTCCACTGCTGGCTTGGCTTCACACACCTGTCTTTGCCAGCACACAGGATTCTTGTGAATGAGTCAGCAAGCACAGATGCTAATTAAGTTTGACAGAAGGCAGATACTGAATGATGCAAGAGTCCATTTCCACTTTTATGTTGACCACTGGCTTCCTCCTCTCCCTCCTCCCCACCCCTTCCTCCATGCATACACACCCTGCCACGTTCATAAGATGGGAGTAGAGTAGCACCTGAAGGAAGGCACTGCATTCAATGTTGTTGTTGTTTAGTCGCTTAGTCGTGTCCGACTCTTCATGACCCCATGGACCAGAGCACGCCAGGCACTCCTGTCTTCCACTGCCTCCCGCAGTTTGGTCAAACTCATGCTGGTAGCTTCGAGAACACTGTCCAACCATCTCGTCCTCTGTCGTCCCCTTCTCCTTGTGCCCTCCATCTTTCCCAGCATCAGGGTCTTTTCCAGGGAGTCTTCTCTTCTCATGAGGTGGCCAAAGTATTGGAGCCTCAGCTTCAGGATCTGTCCGTCCAGTGAGCACTCAGGGCTGATTTCCTTAAGAATGGATAGGTTTGATCTTCTTGCAGTCCATGGGACTCTCAAGAGTCTCCTCTAGCACCATAACTCAAAAGCATCAATTCTTCGGCGATCAGCCTTCTTTATGGTCCAGCTCTCACTTCCATACATCACTACAGGGAAAACCATAGCTTTAACTATACGGACCTTTGTTGGCAAGGTGGTGTCTCTGCTTTTTAAGATGCACTGCATTAGCAATGTTTAATCTGTTTGGAAAGCAGTTGCATGTTTATAATATTGTTTCACACTGCCCTAGTCTCCAAGCGGCAAAAGACTCCAGGGGTTCCAATGGTCATCCAGGGTTCAGTTTCTTTGGAATGAAGGTCTATGGAGACTGTAGTGTCTTTTGGGTATATGGTTTATTTACACATATATACAATCTGAGCACAGAATGGAAGGGCTCACAGCAGTAACACTCCAACAGATCTTAGTTCCCCATTAGGTTCCAAGGGAGATCCCCAAACTAGAGCTTTGGGGTCTGGCACAGAGCAAGACAAGCTTGGATGCCACATCATTGATCTCTATGATGCTTATCTCTATGGCAGCACAACAGCCTTGTTGGACATGTAAATGGAAGTACTTAGCTGAGCAGTACTTAACAATGGAACTGGTTTGACAGGTTTTCTTTTATTGATTCTAACTCACAGAGGGTGGAGCTACACACAGAGGGGGAAATGCTATAAATAAGTCAGAAATTAAATCGTTATAACAAAAGAAAAAAACGCTATGGAGAATTGCTTGGAATTCTTTTTGCTCTCTAGCTCCATCTGGTTTCTAACGAATTCAAAATGTTTATAACGAATTCAAAGTGCTGTTTCTTGACTAATGTAGCTGAGTCCAGATTCAGAATTACAGGTCTGGAAGGGATCCACACATATCATCTGGACTGACTCCCCCAAAACCTATAACACTTTGCTTTTTTTGGTGCTTCTATATTGTCTCCAGCAGCAGCCTGCAAAGCAGTTGGCTAGCAGGAGTGGCCAGCCACCACTTTGGGACAATTGAAAGGAAATACACATTCCTATCTTCACCAATGACCCTCAAGAACATATGAAGCTCCCTTATCTAAGTCCAGCTCTGTCTACTGGCTTTGGCTCTCCAGTGGAGAATTCACATATAACCTGTTGTCACACAAACATGAATTTTTATGATTCTTTCTTTCTTTATTTCTCTCTCTCTCTCTCTCTCTATATATATATGACTGATGAGAGTGATGTCCACTGTTTCCAGGAACTTTTCTCATTGTGAGACTTTGGTGGGTGAGCTGAGGGTTTGTTTGGACCCTGGGTGAGAACCCAGAGGCTGAGAGGGAGAGTTTGTCAAAGGAAAATGAATTCATATTTATTTATACATATTAGGACCTTCTCATTTATGCAACATTCTTATATGTAACTCTGTGTTTTTGTAATATTTTGTTTCAGTTGTCTGTTGTCGCTTCAGTTTTCCGTACACCACTTAGAGATATTTTAAATATATTAAGCAGTATCGAAATTAGATAATCCTGTGTGTGTGCGCGCAAAACAAGTTCACCACCCCTGAGCTGGGAGTGCTCCCTAAATATCTGAGTCAGCACTATTTAAATAGGCAGGTGCATTTTCACGAAAGATAGGGGGGATGCTGTACCCTCCCTACTGAGTACAGTTGTACCTTGGAAGTTGAACAGAATCCATTCCGGAAGTCCGTTTGACTTCCAAAACGTTCGAAAACCAAATTGTGGCTTCTGATTGGCTGCAGGAAGCCGCAGAAGCCCCATTGGACATTCAGGTTCCAAAAGAATGTTCGCAAACCAGAACAATCACTTCTGGGTTTTCGGCGTTCGGGAACTAAAACGTCCGAGTTCCAGGGTGTTCGGGATCCAAGGTATGACTGTACTTAAGGTTTTTGCAACATTTAAGCAAACTTCAGTTCAGGAGATGCATCGTGATTATTTTTTTACATGGAGACAATTGTAAGTTATGTAGGTTAGATATGTTAGGTACCTTATATTAAATAGTAAGCATGGAGGCCAATAACATAGTATTTGGTGGAAACTGAACTGCAGTGGAACAGAAACAGCCCTGATTGTGACAAATACAGGTTGACCTCCGTCTTACATCCCTAGCATAACTTCTCCTATGTTATAAATAATTATTATTTAAATATAAACATTAAGCTCACCCTTTAGCTAGAAGACAGCTAGACATTTCTGCACATTGTCAACAATATGAGATTGTGGGACACATGGGGCACACTATTGTTCTGAGGCAAATGTATCCTCTTATATCCTTAATAGAATTAAAGCACAAGCTTTTTCTTCTTCTTCTTTTCTTTTGCTTTTTAAAAAAATCTAGACTGTGGCCTTTCACTACTATAAACACTTTCAAAGAACAGTTATGGCATAGAAGCAGTGACTGGAAAATCTGTGTAAGAATTGTTGTCATAGTGGATTCCCATAGGGATTACTTTAATCTAGAGAATCCATTAAGGACAGTGCACTAACTAAAGAGCCTCGGCCTTTTTTTCTCTCCAGACACATACATCAAACTCTATATTAGGCTGTCATATTATCTGCAAAGCTTGTTGAAGGTCTGAAAGAAAACATTTGATATTGCCTTGTGAACTGCTACATGTTATCAGTATCAAGGCATTAACGACCCAGCAATGACTAAAAACTCACAGCAGATAATTATTCGCTCCATCCCTCAAATCCCAGAGAATGTGGCCAAAGGTTTCGCATACAGCAACCCGTGTACGTTTAAGATGCACAGGGAGGCAGGTCTGTGGTTTTACAGCCATCAAAGGGCCCACTTCATCTGGAAGGTCTCCTGCACAAAACCCCAATGAAATGAGTTATTAGGTTGTACAGCTCTGATTCATTGCGATGTAGCATACACAGGAGAAGGTCCCAGTAGATTGCATTCAAAACGTACACATGCAGTTTTGCAAGAGTAAAAGAAGAGCTAGGGTAGATATATTCTCTGCAGTGCAGAAGAGTGGGTGGTGATGCGGTCTAAACCACTGAGCCTCTTGGGCTTGCTGATTGGAAGGTCGGTGGTTCGAATCCCCACAACGTGGTGAGCTCCGTTGCTCTGTCCCAGCTCCTGCCAACCTAGCAGTTCGAAAGCACGCCAGTGCAAGTAGATAAATAGGTACCGCTGTGGCAGGAAGGTAAATGGCATTTACGTGAGCTCTCGCTTCCATCATGGTGTCCTGTTGAGCCAAAAGCAGTTTAGTCATGCTGGCCACATGACCCAGAAAGCTGTCTGTGGACAAACACCAGCTCCCTTGGCCTGAAAGTGAAGTGAGCGCCGCAACCCCATAGTCGCCTTTGACTGGACTTAACCGTCCAGGGGTCCTTTACCTTTTACCTTTACCTACCTTTTGTGTACAAATAAATGGGGTTGATTCATTACCTTGTTATTATAGACCTCTGGTAAGGGAACCTAATATGCAGGAACAGGAGAGTAAAAACAAGTTAAGAAACCCCAGTCTGGTCCAAGGTGCAAAGGACCTAATTCTCATGAACATGGTGAGCAATGTGTTGGCGTGCCAGGCAGTGTCTCCTTGTTATTCAGGTGAACGGCAGTTGTGGGCTGGTACATTGGCCAGTTTCTCTCTCCTTCAGCATCAGCATGACATCACAATGGCCTGTGTCTCTCCAATGGTTGGACACATCCGTGTGAGAACACAATGGCCAGTCTGTGAAATAGGCAGCATCAGCATGAGATCACAGTGGCCAGTTTTTCTCCCTCAGGTGGCTAGCATGGGACACAGTGGGCAGCCCCTGTACTTCAGGCAGGGAGCATCATCTTGTGGGGAGAGGCATTCATTCCTCTTCATTCCTCTTCCACTCAGGTAGGCAGTAGCATGTGGGCAGAATATTTATTTCTCTTGCAGAAGCTGCCAAAAGCAGGTACATGTCAGCACAATCTCTTTCTCAGTGAGGTGGGCTTAGTTTGGAGCAGATGGTCCAGTATACCTGAAGGAGCGTCTCCACCCCCATCATTCAGTCTGGAAACCGAGGTCCAGCTCTGAGGGCCTTCTGGCGGTTCCCTCATTGCGAGAAGTGAGGTTACAGGGAACCGGACAGAGGGCCTTCTCGGTAGTGGCGCCCACCCTGTGGAACACCCTCCCTTCAGATGTGAAGGAAATAAGCAGCTATCCTAGCTTTCAAAGACATCTGAAGGCAGCCCTGTTCAGGGCAGTTTTTAATATTTAACGCTGTATTGTTTTTAACACTTGATTGGAAGCCGGCCAGAGTGGCTGGGGAAACTCAGCCAGAGGGGCGGGGTATAAATAATGAATTATTATTATTATTATTATTATTATTATTATTATTATTATCCAGCATACAGAAAGCAGGGAGAGAGTAATGTATGCACATTTTCTCACAACAACCATGGGTTTCCTTAGAAGAGTCAGATTTGGTCCCTCCTGCCCATCAGATCTCTCCTCTATGTCACATTCCTTGCAATGGGAGATTTTTCAAGAAGTTCAGATTAGTCCAGTGAGAGGGTCTCTTGTTCCCCAGCCATGCCCAGCCCCTCTTGGAAGTTCCATTTCTAACATTTTCCATCTGCAGTTGCTATGAGCTGCTGAATATTTGAACGTCCTGGAACAAAGTTGCTGTAACCACAACTCTTCAAATTCCATATACCTCAGGACTCTTAACAGATGAACTTTGTTTCTTTTCATCCTTCAGGGCTGAAAACAGCAAACCAGTTTGAAGCTGTTAGATTGAAATACTCGTATGAGTTCAGAGATTCCACGCCAAACATGGTGGAATTTTTGTTTTGTTTTGTTTTTTTGGGGGGGTGTTTATTTAAAATCTATATATTAAATGCCAACCACAGCCCACTCCCCTCTACAGATGTGATATGAAGCTACTCACTGAGGTCACAGGAGGGTGGTTATGGCTTTGTTTAAACAGCCTGCAGAAAAGGGGGGGTAAGTATTTGGAGGAAAAAAGGCTAAAATAAATGAAAAGAGATATTGGGGGAAAAGTGAGAAAGGCCACAGCGCAGTGGTGGTGCGGCACATGTGTTGCATGGAAATTCAGTTCCTGACATCTCTGATTAAAACACGTGGGCAACTTTTTTTCCTTCATATCAATGTCCTTATTACTTCACATGTCCCTACTTTCCAGGAACAGTCCCAGATTTACAGAAGCCATTCCAGTTTCTGATTTAATTCTGGAATGTCCTGCTTTTCCTTAGGACATCCCTGTCTCCATCAGAGAAATGTTGGAGGTTTTTGGTAATGCAACCCCTGAGCCAAGGAGATCAGTAACTATACAACCTTTAGAAGACATTTTACATGACATTTAGAGGGGTGTCCTCCTTTCTTGTAGTATGGAATACAACTGTTGTGACTATCTTACTCAGTGGCGTAGCGTGGGTTGTCAGCACCCGGGGCAAGGCAAGTAATTTGCGCCCCCTAACCCATGGATTTTAGCACTCGAGTGCGAGCGCGCCCTCGGATTTTCCCGGTAACACTTGACTTTATAGAATCATAGAATCGTAGAGTCGGAAGGGACCCGATGGTCATCTAGTCCAACCCCCTGTGGTGATGATGATGATACATTTTATTTATACCCCGCCCTCCCCAGCCAGAGCCGGGCTCAGGGCGGCTAACACCGGTAAAATTACAATAGAAACATAATGGGGGGAGGGACCAATTTAAAATACAGGTTAAAATGCAATTTGAAAAGCAGCCTCATTTTAAAAGTAGCCCACAAATCGAAACTGTAAGGGGAGGGAAGACATAAGGGTCCCACTGAGTCCAAACGAAAGGCCAGGTGGAACAGCTCTGTCTTGCAGGCCCTGGGGAAAGATGCAGGACCACGCAGCTGTCCCGTGCGGGGATTGAACCTGCAACCTTGACATCCCTATTTCCATAGGGTTCGGGTTTCCGAGTGGCTAGGGAAACCAAGCTGGATGGGGAGGGGAAGCCACATACATGAGTCTGACCAAACTGCGGGAACCAGTGGAAGACAGGAGTGCCTGGCGTGCTCTGGTCCAGGGGGTCACGAAGAGTCAGACACGACTAAATGACTAAACAACAACAACAACAACAACAACAACAACAACAACAATAATAATAATGTATGAAGTTACATTGAAAGACCTACATTGGCTCCCTGTACATTTCTGAGCACAATTCAAAGTGTTGGTGTTGACCTTTAAAGCCCTAAACGGCCTCGGCCCAGTATACCTGAAGGAGCGTCTCCACCCCCATCATTCTGCCCGGACAGTGAGGTCCAGCTCCGAGGGCCTTCTGGCGGTTCCCTCCCTGCGAGAAGTGAGGTTACAGGGAACCAGGCAGAGGGCCTTCTCGGTAGTGGCACCTGCCCTTTGGAACACCCTCCCACCAGATGTCAAAGAGAAGAACAACTACCAGACTTTTAGAAGACATCCGAAGGCAGCCCTGTTTAGGGAAGCTTTTAATGTTTGACGTATTAATATTTTTTTGGAAGCCGCCCAGAGTGGCTGGGGAAGCCCAGCCAGATGGGCAGGGTATAAATAATTTATTTTTATTTTTATTAGACACCCCCCAAGCCAAGGAGATAAGTAACTCTACAACTTCAGAAGTCATCTGAAGGGAAGTTTTTTTAAATGTTTCATGTTTTATTATATTTTTATCCAAGGTGACTGGGGCAGCCCAGTCAGATGGGAAGGGTATAAATAATAAAATTATTACTATTATTATTATTATGGAATAGGGCGTCTCAATTTTCTTTGATGAAATGTTGCAAGGTATTCCGATTAATGCTTTTTATAGGATATTGGACACGGTGCGAGTTTATGGCTGCCAAGTACTGGCCTGAAAGGAAGCGCAGCCGGCGTCAGGGAACTGCTGGAGGATGGAGCTTGCAAGTGTTAGAATGCAAAACGCGGACAGGTTCAGGCGCGCAAGAAGGTGGGGGAAAGGGGAGCCCGGATGGCTCAATTTAAGAGCACGGCACTGATAAGGCCAAGGTTGCAGGTTCGATCCCTTGTAGGGGGGCAGCGGCGTATTACTGCATTGCAGCGGGTGGGACTAGATGACCCTCGGCTCCCTTCCAGCTTGACAGATTCTATGAAAGCGCATGGAGCGCGGAAGTTGCATTGCAAGTAGTACGCAAGGGGGGGGCGCAAGGGTTGCAGAGAGAGAGAGAGAGGGAGGGAGGGAGGGGGGAACTGGCCCTCCGCTGGACAACTGACCCGGCCGGGCTCTGTTTCCCAGGGAAGCAGGAGGTTGCAATCCAAAGTTGCAGAAGCGCCCTGCTCCTTCTTCCGCGGAGGGAAACGCTCCTGCGGAGGCGAGAGGCAGCGAGGAGGCGACGAGGTGAGGCTTTTGTGAGGTAGGGAGGGAAAGACGGGGGAGGGAACCCAAGGAGGATTTGCACGAGAGGGAATGAAGGGGAAACGCGCCTCCAACGCGGAGCACTTTTCCCTGGGAAATGCACGGGGTGGGGTCGTGGCTGATCCGCCCAAAGTGCTGCAGGATCGCCAATGCAAGACCCCCTTTTAAAACCTCCCCCTCCCCCAGCTCTGGAAAAAAGGGGGAAGGGGATGGCGTCGGCGTCGGGGTGCGGAGGCTGCCCGTGCCTGGCCAGGCGTCGGTGGCGGCGTCAGCGCTGCTGCAGCGGCTGCTCCTCCTGCGAGCAGTGAGTGGAGCGCAGCCCCAGTGGCGGCGGGGGGGGGGCGCGCTAAGGCGCAACGGCTGCTCCTCCTGCGAGCAGTGAGTGGAGCGCAGCCGCAGCGGCGGCGGGGGGCGCGTGCTAGGGCGCAAGGCTGGCGGTGGCGGCGGGGAGCCCGGCGGAGGAAGCAACTTGTCCCTTTCCTCTGGACTCGCGCCCCCCGGAAATGTTGCGCCCGGTGCGGCCGGCACCCCTGGCACCCCCCACGCTACGCCACTGATCTTACTCCTTATCGGTCGGGACAGCAAACTTGCCATGCTGTAGGAAGCAGCCTGTTTTATCCGTTGATTTAATTATTTTGCTTGTTATCTTGCCTTTCCTTTGAGCCACTGTTATTGTTACAAAAGTGTAAATCCTACACAAAGCTTTTCCCTTTTGTGGAGGTTCCAAATCTCCAAAGGCTTGTAAGCTGGTGTGAAACACTGGCTTAATTGAGCAGTGTGCTTTTGATTTATTAAAGAAGCCTAAATCCTCTGATTAAAGTGACACACAGATTTTCTAGAGATTATCAAATCTAAAATCCATTATTCCAAGGGGCTTAAACCATGTATTGACACCATACATATCTGTGTGTGTGTGTGTGTGTGTGAGAGAGAGAGAGAGAGAGAGAGAGAGAGAAGAGAGACTGTGACCACTGGCATTTATGGTTGAGCTCAGATCATCTTTGAGCTCATTTACTGTTTCCCACAAACAAAAAAGAAAATCCACTCATTATAAATAGATTTCACATCTTCACTGACTACTGCACAATGGGTGTATGCTAAACCTATGGGATCTAAATGCACGTAACTGGATTGTGTCCCTTGATTGTTGTCACTATTGTTATGCATCCATCTTTCTATTCCTTTTCTGGCTGTATGGCAGGGGAAAATTTGTCACAAGGAACTTATCCTATTGCAGTCTTAAAGCAAAGCAGGGCTGGGGGGAACTTGTGGTCCTTTACATAGCTGTCAACTTACAGATTTGAAAATAAGGGACCAGCAGCCTCGAAAATAAGGGATCAGCAGCCTAAATAAGGGATTTCCGGGCACAGGTATGTTCAGCTTCTGAGCCCCTCCGAGCCAAAGGCAGAAAGCCCAGCCAGCAGCCAAACGAAGCCTCATCAATAAGGGACAGCAGCGGGACATGGCACTGGGATAAGCGACTGTCCCGCCAAATAAGGGACACTTGAGAGCTATGGTCCTTTAGGTGGCTGCTCAGTTGGTGCTGAGCCACAACAGGGCTTTTCTAGTGTTCGTTCTCCTTTCTGTGGAATACCCTACCTAGTGATGTGTGTCTTATCTCAGTCATTAACTTTTGGAGGAATTTGAAAACATTAGCGCTTGCCATTTAGTGTGCTGGAGAATACTGTTCAGGCTCATTGGATGGAATTAGATTTTCAATTGGAACTGCTTTTAGAAGGGTTTTTTTTTTACCATTTCTTTTTAGAATGCTTAAACTGGCTTAGAAGGTTTTTGCTTTTTTTTGAATTGTATATCTGTGAGAGATACACCAGTGAGAGCTGGACCATAAAGAAGCATGATCGCCGAAGAATTGATGCTTTTGAATTATGGTGCTGGAGGAGACTCTTGAGAGTCCCATGGACTGCAAGAAGATCAAACCTATCCATTCTTAAGGAAATCAGCCCTGAGTGCTCACTGGAAGGACAGATCCTGAAGCTGAGGCTCCAATACTTTGGCCACCTCATGAGAAGAGAAGATTCCCTGGAAAAGACCCTGATGTTGGGAAAGATGGAGGGCACAAGGAGAAGGGGACGACAGAGGATGAGATGGTGGGACAGTGTTCTCGAAGCTACCCGCATGAGTTTGACCAAACTGCGGGAGGCAGTGGAAGACAGGAGTGCCTGGCGTGCTCTGGTCCATGGGGTCACGGAGAGTCGGACATGACTAAACGACTAAACAACAACATCTGTTTTGTCTCCTTGGAGAGGAAGGGTAGCACACAGTCAACAATTAAAATAAAAATGGGTGTTGTTGAATTCCATCTCCCCTCATGCCTGACTATTGGCCAAGATGACGGGGACTGGTGAAAGTTGAGAGTCCAAGAATATCGAAAAGTACCCACCCTCGGGGTAAAGGGAGAAGGCACACATCTCCCCTTCATGCAGCTCTTACAGGAAAGTCCATCATGCAAAACTTTGCTTATATTTAATACTGCAATGTCTTAACACTTCCAACCATTTATAACGGAATAAGATAGTATGGCCCAAATGGTTTAAAGTAAAGGTAAAGGGACCCCTGACCATTAGGTCCAGTCATGACCGACTCTGGGGTTGCGGCGCTCATCTCGCTTTATTGGCCGAGGGAGCTGGCATACAGCTTCCGGGTCATGTGGCCAGCATGACTAAGCCACTTCTGGCGAACCAGAGCAGCGCACGGAAACGCCGTTTACCTTCCCGCCGGAGTGGTACCTATTTATCTACTTGCACTTTGACGTGCTTTCGAACTGCTAGGTGGGCAGGAGCAGGGACCGAGCAACGGGAGCTCACCCTGTCACAGGGATTCAAACTGCCGACCTTCTGATCAGCAAGTCCTAGGCTCTGTGGTTTAAACCACAGTGCCACCCGCGTACAAAATTAGCATCCAGGGGGGATTTTGAATAATCAGCAAAATGTCTGAGATCTTGGCAACAGAACTAGGAAGTGTGTGTTTATCACTCTTTGCCCTTTCCGGGGGATTCTGGAAAAAAGCTCAACAACTTTTTGGGTGATTCCCCCCCCCCCAAAAAAAGCTCAGAGACAATGTCTGAGTAGGGACTGGGGAGCAGTTGGGGTCCATTTGCATTTAAGGGTGAACTTTCCCAATTTGTGCTTTCTGAAACAACATAAGAACCAAAACACTGCCATTTTTTGAAATTTGCATTTTGTGGTGCTGTTTCCCAGCCAAGTTATGTGTACAAAGCGGCATAAGCTAACATAAAGCATGCATAAAACTCCTGATATCAATGAAATTAACATACAAAAAGCATTGTTTTAGGGAGGGGTTGCTTTGCAAAAATAAATGCACCTTTCCAGCAAAATTGCATACAAAAAAATAGGAGTAATTAGCACTAACTTGCTGGTGAATTTTCATGAGGACTTCCTTGGAAAAAATTGCAAACTGATGTGGAAATGTGAAGAACTGAATTTAAGACTGGAAAAATCAGAAACAGAGAGAGAGGGAGAGAGAAATTGGCATATTAACCCAACCCTCGGACAGAGTAATATGGATGTGGACTCACGGGGGGGGGGCACAGTGTGAAGAAAAGAAAACTTAGGAACCCCCTTTTTGACATTAGTTACTGAAATATACTCGGAGTTGAGAGTGGATTTCATGCTCTTTATTCAGCTCATAGTGGGAGGAGGAATGAAAGTTCCCCCACAATATCTGCTTTATATACATTATTTATACAATGGGCTGCACATGATTAGCTAATTCCAGGATTCTCCTGTAGGCCAATCAGGTTGTGGATTCACTTTCACCTGGAACTGGATTGGGTGGCTCCTGCGGACCGATCATACTGCTGCATTGTTCTAGGACCAATCAGACTGCTGCGTTCTGAATCCTATTGTTCTAGGACCAATCAGACTGCTACATTTTGGATCCTATTGTTCTAGGACCAATCAGACTGCTGCATTTTGGATCCTATTCAACTCAGTACATAACAGTTACAATGGTAATAAGGGAGGAAGAAATAGATGAGTCAGATTCTATAGATAAAATTCTCAGAATCCCACCCTTTGCCCAGGAAAATTCTATTGTGGCAACTGAATGATGATCTTACTTAGTAAGGCGTTTCATACAACAGGGAGCGCAAATAGCCCTGTTTGATCTTATTTGGCAAGACATACCACGGGGACCAATAACAGCCTTGTCTAGAGCTTACAGGTGGAAGTCCCAATTCATAAGCCACAGTACCTGATCTCAAGAGGCTACAATTTCCAGAGTTCACAGGGAAGAGGCACTGGCTGTTAAACCAGTCTAAGAATTGCAGCTCTGTGTGGAATATAGGGGTCTTCTGATAACTCTGAGTTAATAAACTACACTTCCCACGATTCCTTGGTGGAAACCATGACTGTTCAAAGTAGCATGGTGTTTCTTTAAGAGAAGATGGGGTCTAAGTCTAATGCCACTTTGAGTGCAAAAGGCCATCACTCAGAGGTGAAAGAGCACATGTTCCACATGTAGGAGAATCAAGGTTTAGTCCCCGACTGAAGGACCTCCGAAAGCAAACAGAGCTAGTAAACATCTCCATCAGAGGCCTTGGGTTGCAGCCACCAGTTGAAGGGTTGTACCCAATACTCAGAGTAGACACACTGATATGAATGGACCTAACGTCATTGATTTCAGTGGGTCTACTCTGAGTAGGGCTAGCACAGCACACAGTTCAGAGAAAAGACGGCTAGGCCCAATCTAAATAGTCCAGTGACCAAACTCTGTGTAAGGTTGTTTGTGTGTATTATTCATATGCGTACAGTGGTACCTTGGTTCTCAAACGTCTTGGTACTCAAACAACTTGGGATCCAAACACTGCAAGCCCAGAAGTAAATATTCTGCTTTGTGAACTTTTTTCAGAAGATGAACGTGCTCCATTTTGAGTGTTACGCTTCTGATTTGAGTGCCACACTTCCATTTTGAGTGTTACACTGAGGTCTGTCTGTTTTTGCTATTTATTTTGCTTTCTTTGTTTTGTTTTTATGACTGTGTGAAATCCAGTTCAGTTACTGATTGATTGATTGATTGATTGATTGACTGCAGTACATTGTTTATTGCTTTCATTTTATGGATCAACGGTTTTGTTAGATAGTAAAATTCATGTTAAATTTAAATTTTAAAAGTCTGGAACGGATTAATCCATTTTGCATTACTTTCTATGGGAAAGCGTGCCTTGGTTTTGAAACGCTTTGGTTTTGGAATGGACTTCCTGAAATGGATTAAGTTTGAGAACCAAGGTACCACTGTATTGTTCATGGTTCTTTGAGAACTAGGCCCACAACATTTACGGAGAAAACTGGAATTTCCTTTTTCCCCTTCCCATTTTTGGCAACCGTCTTGCTTTACCTTTTTGATACAAATTGTGCAGAAATGTCTGGGGCCTAAAGAGTTCCAAAAGGTTTTAAATTGGAGCATGGTGGTGGGGAAAAAGGGGAAATAACTGGGGAAACACCCAGTTCCAAACATGACTTAACACAAAGAATAGGAATGAAGGCAACCTGCTTCCAAGAGACATTGCGGGGGAGGCACTACATAGTGCAGGGCCACTTAAAAAGTTACAATAATTATGTTTTACTTTAGGGTAAGGTTTTATTTATGCTGCCAAAACTGTTTTGTCACACTGGCTTATTTTAATGCATTTCAGATTTTGCTAATCTCTGGAAAATCTATGTATCAGTCTAATCAGAGGATTGGGAGATTCTATCCTGAATCAAAAAATATACTGCTCCATTAAGTCAATATGTCATGCTGGCTTATGAGCCTTTGGAGATTTCAGACTTGCAGAAGGAAGGTTCATTCCCTGCCCCCCACTTCATGTTAAAGTTCAGCTCTCCTAACCACCGGACTTAAAACAATAATAGAATCTGTCTCAATACAATGGCATCCAAACAGTTGGTTTGCACTCTGATATCTGAGATGCCAAAGCCCTGAGAATATAAAGCCATTCACAAAAAGACTATGCAGCGCATTAGTAAATTTGCTACACACCCCATAACCGCTTAAGGCAAAAATGGAAACAGTGAGCGTTTCCATAGTTAATGCAAATACCCAAAACCGCAATTATTGCTCAGCATCTGTTAGCACACGACTCTAGAAACATTGATCTGTCCTGTAGATTCTACAGTCATCCAGTGCTGTTTTGGATGAAAGTATAGATCAGTGAAATTGAAAGAACGTTCCCTTAGCAATTACCCATTCGGTACTGAGCAGTAAGATTAATCCCACCAGCTCTGGTCAAAGTTGTTCCTAGCAGACAATTAACAGCTGTGTAGCACCAATACAATACAACAATGCTTTTGAATTATGGTGTTGGAGGAGACTCTTGAGAGTCCCATGGACTGCAAGAAGATCAAACCTCTCCATTCTTAAGGAAATCAGCCCTAAGTGCTCACTGGAAGGACAGATCCTGAAGCTGAGGCTCCAATACTTTGGCCACATCATGAGAAGAGAAGACTGCCTGGAAAAGACCCTAATATTGGGAAAGATTCTGTTCACAAATGGATCCCAGAAGGCAGACTTAAGTTACAAAAGTAATATACCTGGAAACTATCCCTTTAAGGAGATAGTCCTTTTGATCTCTCTTGGCTGGAAGCCAAGAGAGCATCTTAGGCTAAGCAGATGTTGCTTCTTCGATGAATGTAGTTAGAAAGAGATGGCAACCAGTCCTATGCTTTTGTTACCTGCACAGGTGAGGCCACGCCCACCTCTGGTCACATGTAGAGGAAGTCTGTCCCAGCCTAGGAGGAAACAGGAAGTTCTGACTGGCTGGTCCGGACATCCCCTTTTTATGTCCACTCTAGGGGTTCTGTACTTGACTGCTCTGTGTTTCACATCCCACAGTAAAATCTTACCCGTTTAATGTATGTGTGTTTCCTGAAAGCACTATAGCTCTCTAAGACTGTGTGGGGCAACCCAGTCAGATAGGTGTGGTATAACTTATAAAATTAGTAGCAGTCGTAGTATAACACACATCCACACTTCCATTTGTCCTATGAGGTTTTACTTGTGTCCACTTTTTTCAAAGTATGTTTTATATGGATTGATTATTTCTACCCACATTGAGTGGATTACACCAGGGTAGAGATTTGATTCTGGGTTAATTAATTAAAATGTGGCGGGGAGAAGTTGCCTTGGGACTGTGTGGCTTAATTTAGGTTGAAATTCTATACAAAGTTACCTAAGGGAGTCAGCAGCACCATTATGGGATTGCACTGATGGTTTTTGATCTGGAAAACCGCTGAAAATTACCCACAGTTCTTCAGTGTGCCTCAAAGTTGCATTTGATTTTCAGAACTGAAGCAAGCTTTCTCGATTCTTTTTACAGATGTTTCAGCTTGGTCTGACTTGTGATTAAGAAAATAGCCAATTGTTTTAATAATATATGTGTGGACCTAGAGCTCAGTCCACAAATTGCTTGCTCCCTGCGCACTGGAATATCCATGCTTCTCAAATGCGGAGGGGAATTTCCGAAAGCGCAGGAAAAGGAAGGCCTTTTTATAAAATCTCAGCTGAACAAGTTAATACTTGACAGCTTGAATTTATGTGAGCATTAACAAGGCTGATAATTCAGGCTGTTGTTGCCCTTGGTAACATTCCAGCAGTAATGTTTTCACAAAGATGAACTATTTTTAGACAGTTTCTCCAGTGCATGAAAAACAAACAGGCTTTCCCCATAAATTCAGGAAGGCCCATGCCTCCAGGTTTCACTTCTTTTCAAATGGTAACAATGCGTCGTTCAGCCCAGTGAGCAGTGCTACTAACACAACATCCATTCCTCTCACTTTGAGTGGTGTAGCCCTTTATCAGCGGTATCTAGTCAGGATCTCATCAAAGGGAGAACAAGAGTGGCGCTGCTTTCTTTCATTCTCTCTTCCATGCTTTCCTTCGCCAAGATTGTATGGAAATAACACAAGTGCATTGCGTCTGGATTGCTGGGTTGATTTCCATTCCAGACCTGGGAATAATAATAATAATAATAATAATAATAATAATAATAATAATTGTGCCCCACCCATCTGACTGGGTTGCCCCAGCCACTCTGGGTGGCTTCCAACATACAGTGGTACCTCGGGTTACATACGCTTCAGGTTACATACACTTCAGGTTAAAGACTCCGCTAACCCAGAAATATTACCTCGGGTTAAGAACTTTGCTTCAGGATGAGAACAGAAATTGTGCTCCAGCGGCATGGTGGCAGCAGGAGGCCCCATTAGCTAAAGTGGTGCTTCAGGTTAAGAACAGTTTCAGGTTAAGAACGGACCTCCGGAACGAATTAAGTACTTAACCCGAGGTACCACTGTATAACACTCTTCCATTTTCTTCAAGTTGTGGGGGTGGGGTGGGGAGGGGCCTCACAAGTGAAGTAGCCTAGAGTCTCTCTTCATCTAAATCTGGCCCTGCTTACATTGACTCCCGACTCATTTCCAAGCACAATTCAAAGTGTTGGTGCTGACCTCTAAAGCCCGAAACAGCCATGGCACAGTATACCTGAAGGAGCATCTCCACCCCCATCATTCAGCCCAGATACTGAGGTCCAGCTCTGAGGGCCTTCTGGTGGTTCCCTCACTGCGAGAACCAGGGAACCAGGCAGAGGGCCTTCTCGGTAGTGGCACCCGCCCTGTGGAACGCCCTCCCATCAGACTTCAAGAATATGAACAACTATCTGACTGAAGGCAGCCCTGTTTAGTAAAGGTAAAGGGACCCCTGACCATTAGGTCCAGTTGTGTCCGACTCTGGGGTTGTGGCGCTCATCTCGCTTTGTTGGCTGAGGGAGCCGGCGTACAGCTTCCGGGTCATGTGACCAGCATGACTAAGCCGCTTCTGGTGAACCAGAGCAGTGCACAGAAACGCCGTTTACCTTCCCGCCAGAGCGGTACCTATTTATCTACTTGTACTTTGACGTGCTTTCGAACTGCCAGGTTGGCAGGAGCAGGGACCGAGCAACAGGAGCTCACCCCGTCGCGGGGATTCGAACCGCTGACCTTCTGATCGGCAAGTCCTAGGCTCTGTGATTTTAATATTCTGCTGGGAGCCACCCAGAGTGGCTGGGGAAACCCAGCCAGATGGGTAGGGTATAAATAATAAATTATTATTTATTATTACTATTTCTGTTTTCATCAGAATTCTCTGACTTTAAATCTACAGTCCCCACCTGATTCCTCCCATTTTCATAAAATCATGGGCTCTCCATGTTCAGTTTTGTAAGCCTGTGAATACCAATTGCTATGGGGAACAAAGACTAATTTAGGGCTAATTTAGGGCTTCTTTAAAGTATGTGTCCGGCCACTGTTGGAAACAGTGGACTAGATGGACCTTTTATTGGATCCAGTAAGGTTCTTTTTAAGTTCTTATAAGTCAGGAGCAGGGAACCTGCTGGGTACAACTCCCATCATCCCTGACCACTGGCCATGCAAGCTGAGGCTGATGGGAGTTCAAATCCAACTGGAGAGCCCTACACTCATCCCCCTTGTTAAAAGGAATTCCCTCCCAGCTAGAAGAAAACCAAGCAAGTGTGGTATAAACACCATATCTCCACACAGTGTTGCAAAACTTAAAGGCTTAAATCAACTGAAGTTCTATCCAAGTCAATTAAAATTAAGACATGGTATTACATATAACACTATCATCTCAAATTATTTGTAATGGCAAAGACTTGCGTAAACCTTGCCTAAGAAAATTGTTTGATTCTGTGGTAGATAAGTTGGTTCAGAGAGATTAATTATAAAGCAGCTATTGAGGCTTTAAAGGAGTTATCAGTAATTACAGCAATACCAGGAGTAGATTATGGACCACAAATACATCACCACTGTAATCATACTTAAAGTTTATATAGCACTTTCTAACTTCAAAGTGCCTTATAACCATCCACTAATTAATCTGCAAAGCCTTGTATCTTGCTCATCTTTTGCTGACATAATATATAAACACTGAGTACACTGTCCTTAGGGAGGAATTTTCCTTCAAAACTACATTTACAGAAACATTAAGGTGGGGCGCTTTTTATTTTTTTTAATTTTTTGTTCTGTGCAACTTGTTGAAATCAAGACATGGAACTATTGAGATGATATCTTCTGTTCAACCCAACCTGCACCTTTAAAGGTCTTGGGAGTTTTTGACTTTCATGGAAGTCTTCATAAATTTCTGGTGCAATATATTTTTTTCAAAAAAAAGAATAGCAGAACAAACTTTTAAGGGCCCATTTGACAGAAGCCAGGGATTCTTTCAGCATAAAAATACCAGCTCAGTTGCTAATTAGATTTCCTATTGGCTAGAGTTGACTAGCTTGTGCTGATTTGGGAGGTACCCAGATAAAACAATGGGATCTGCTGTAGAACCTTTGTAAAGTTGACTAACCCGTTGGGAAACACACACCCATTTCACAAAGGAAGAAATCAAATTGCTTTAATAGCTCAAAGTGCTATTTTGGCTTAGAGGGAAGTTAAATTTCTGAGGCGCACTAGTCTGTTCTGCATCAATTCAGTGAACTTAGGTTAAGCACGGGTTAAAGATCTGGAAGGCACCATGGTGGAGAAGGCTGGGTTGGCCTTGGATGATGTACTTGAATTTTGACAGCATTATCTTCTTCCAACTTGAAAATTCTCATCTGTTTAGGCAAACCCTACAGCAGATGAAATTGCTACTGGCTGTGCTGTTGTTGTTGTTTAGTCGTTTAGTCGTGTCCGACTCTTTGTGATCCCATGGACCGGAGCACACCAGGCACTTCTGTCTTCCACTGCCTCCCACAGTTTGGTCAAACTCATGCTGGTATCTTTGAGAACACTATCCAACCATCTTGTCCTCTGTCGTCCCCTTCTCCTTGTGCCCTCCAGCTTTCCCAACATCAGGGTCTTTTCCAGGTAGTCAACTCTTCTCAGGAGGTGGTCAAAGTATTGGAGCCTCAGCTTCACGATCTGTCCTTCCAGTGAGCACTCAGGGCTGATTTCCTTAAGAATGGATAGGTTTGATCTTCTTGCAGTCCATGGGACTCTCAAGAGTCTCCTCCAGCACCATAATTCAAAAGGAACCGGCAAGCCGCTCCAGTATCCCTGCCAAGAAAACTCCATAGACAAAGACAACAAACTACTGGCTGTACCATGACCAAAATGGCTTCACAAGCATTTGTTTTACATCATAATGAACCGTTTTGGTCAATGGTGAATTATTTGAAGCTTCAAGTCTCTTTAAACAAACATTTGGTTCCCAAAATGGTGTCTCCCTACTTTCATATACCCCAGCTTTGGTGGCATAGCAGCAAGGCCACCAACATTTTGATCAACCTATCAAAAGTCTAGTATTTTGCTTGGAATTACTTGGCAGGGGTGGGTTGAATAGTCCCAGAAGTAGGGAACCTATAGAGCATGACGTTGGACTACAACTCCCATCATTCCTTACTATCAGTCTTGATGGCTAGGCCTGAGGGGAGTTGGTGTCCATCAACATCTCCCCATCCCTAATGTAATCACAGAAGGTAAAAGAAAACCAGACAGAATAATTTGTATTTTGGGGGCTATCATTTACTTACTCTTCACTGCCATATGTACAACAAGATGCATGGTGCCTACAAGGCTTCTGCAACCCCATGCTATGTATTTATCTGCAAACATCAAAGATTTTAGTGTAATCCAGCAATGGTACAAAATCTGACGAGTATATGAAAGATCCCATTGTCAATTTGCCCCCCTCTGTGTTCTTGCGCTGCAAAAGCTGATGACATGCCGGTGTGAGCCAGCTGATCAGATGGGCACTGATTCCCTTCTCTCTCTCTCTCTTTTTAAAGTCCTCCATGAAGGTGGCAGATAAAAAACAGGGCATTCAAGTAGCTGACAGGGTAACCTGTAAGTGCCTGTCCTGGGCAATCTACTTGTCAGCTTTGCTGGCTACGAGAGCAGACGCAAGCTTCAGCTGTCAGCTGTGTGTCTTCTCTCCCCTCTGTCTTTCATCATTCTTCGTCCCATGAATAGAGGTCTTATTTTGGACTTATTTATTTATTTGATTTGCCCAGCGCACGGAGCAAAGCGCTCAGTTATCCTGCTGCAACGATATAGGATGATGAGGAAAGCATCAAGATGTAGCAGCAGGAGACCTTGAGATCTTCTGCTGCTGTTGCCGATTAGCATGAAAAGCAGGAGGAGGAGTGGCGTGAGGGCAGGAAGGCCCCAAGAAGTGACATGAAGTGGAAAGGGAAAGGTCTAATGGAAAACTGATTTAAAATTCACAGATAGTTCCCTATTGAAGGAGAATTACATGAAGATGATGTACAGATGGTACACAACACCAGTGCAGTTAGGTAAAATGTACAAAACTAGTTCAAATATATGTTGGAAGTGTAAGGAGAAGGAAGGGACATTTTATCATATGTGGTGGGATTGTAATGTAATTAGAACATTTTGGGAAATGATATACAATGAATTGAAGAAAATGTTCCATTTAACATTTGTTAAAAACCCCGAGGCAGTTTTGTTGGGGATTGTAGGGAAAGACCTGCCCAAAAAGCTGAAAAACATCTTCATGTATGCGACAACGGCCGCAAGAGTTCTGGTTGCGCAAGGATGGAAGACTGAAGAAACCCCAACTAAAGAATCATGGCAAGAAAAATTGGTGGACTATGCAGAATTGGCAAAACTGACATATAAGCTACAGGACAAGGATAACTGTGACTTTAAAGATGAATGGGAACCCTTTACAAAGTATCTAAAGACGCAACAAAGTGAACTGGACTCCTTGGCAGGTTTTGAATAAACATCCCCAAACTTTTTATTGATAATAATCAGCTAAATAGTTTGAGGATCTATACAACTGTGTAACATGCAGAAACCAGCAGTCTCAGAGAAACCAAAGACTGGAACTGAGGGAAGTCGGGGGGTGGGGGGGTTGTGGGGGAGGGTGGGGGAGGGAGGAAAAATGGGGGGGAAACAAGGATAGTGTAAAAATGTGAAACTGAGAGGAACTGAAATTGACAGTCACTCACCTTAACCTGGAAATGTCGATCAAGGCAGTCCTGCAATCTGAAAAATATTCCGTGCGCAAATTGCAAAAGTGACAATTATAAAAAAATAAAAAACCAGCTTCTCCTTGGTGGCCATTCTGAACTCCCTTCACTCTTGGCACAGCACTTAAGATGGATAGTTTTATAGCTTGCCTTTTTTTGTACCGCTCATCAAATAGCACGCTAATAAGCATCATATCTTCTTTTCTGAAGAGCCTCAAAGCAAATATTTCAAAGGCAGGAAGACGGGAATACCTGAAGCTGTATAATTATAGAGCTGGAGCTGTGTAGTGTAGAGTATTTAGACAAATGATACCGATGAATTATCAGGCAAGAGAAAGCTGGCTTGATAAAACCTATTTAGGACACTAATCCCGAGTGTTTGCTTGGCATTTTCGAACCTTTTAAAATGACAGGTTGTGATCAGCAGCTTCCCTTAGAGGCTGGCAAGTTTCCTGCGCTAGCTTTTAACGTCTGTTTGATGTTCTTGACTTTCGTGTCAGATGTACAAGCTACTGTAAAGATGTTGAGAACTCGAGATATATAGCTGCGATTAAAACAATTAATCCATCTGGTTATAATTAAAGGCCCAAGTTAATTGCAATGACAACTGTATATAACTAAGCGAGTTCTCATCTTTGAAAGGAGCTATGTACTGTCAACATTGTTTCTAATGGGTGATGGGCTAATACCGTACAACCCTTACATGACAGGAAATTAATTGCCATTTGTTGATAATTAAAGCTCGCTTCAAAAAATTAAAAAAGACTGAGAAAAATGAAGAATAAGAGAGGCCTTCTTGCCTCTCGTATCTCCACCAGAATTTTAGAACTTCTGAATCTAATTTTCCTAATGCCTTACCATATCCATTGTGTAATTGATCCTTTCTGTAGCACATTTTCATGTTCAAAACAAGGGTGGGATTGGTAATATGGTGCCTTGAGCTAGGCCAAAATTTGATGCCCCATCCACTGTCTTCAAACTGGGCTTTGGGAAGAAGGTGTGAGGACTCTAGCAGAGTCTTAGAGCCCTCCCATTTCCTCCCAAACCTGGGAAAGAGTTGACTAGGCTTTGGGAAGTGGGGGACGGACGGACGGACTCTAGGACCCTTTCAGAGCCTTCACGCCTCCTTCCCATAGCCAGGTGTTATGTACTGAGTTGAATAGGATCCAAAAGGCGGCAGTCTGATTGCTCCTAGAACAATAGGGTTCAGAATGCAGCAGTCTGATTGCTCTTAGAACGATAGGATTCAGAATGCAGCAGTCTGATTGGTCCTAGAACAATAGGATCCAGAATGCAGCAGTTTGATTGGTCCTAGAACAATAGGATCCAGAATGCAGCAGTTTGATTGGTCCACAGGAGCCACCCAATCCAGCTCCAGGTGGAAGGGAATCCGCAACCTGATTGGCCTACAGGAGAATCCCAGAATTAGCCAATCACGTGGGGCCCATTGTGTAAATAATGTATATAAGGCAGACATTCTGGGGGAACTTCCATTCCTCCTCACCACTATGAGCTGAATAAAGAGCATGAAATCCACTCTCGACTCCGAGTATATTTCACCAGGCAAGTGCTTACCACCGCCTGCCGCCCCCCGGTTTGGTGGTCAGTGCATGGGAACCAGTCGCACTGCCCTAAAACCGCCTCTATTCAAAATGGCAAAGCGAGATATGTGATTTTATTTGCTGAAGGTTGCAATGGGCTTTGTAGCTAGGTGCAGTTTTGGTTCTGGACCTCAAAACCCAACATTTCTGCATGGCTCCTTACTGGCCTATGGAAACAGTAGTCAGAATGCAGTATAGCTGTCAGGTGAATGACAGTTAGTTGAGATGAACTGATAGACTGTTAATAGCATTTAAATGTTCAGGTTTTGCAAGTACGGTGGTACCTCGGGTTACATACGCTTCAGGTTACAGACTCTGCTAACACACAAATAGTACCTCAGGTTAAGAACTTTGCTTCAGGATGAGAACAGAAATCGTGCTCTGGTGGCGCAGTGGCAGCAGAAGCTAAAGTGGTGCTTCAGGTTAAGAACAGTTTCAGGTTAAGAACGGACCTCCGGAACGAATTAAGTACTTAACCTGAGGTACCACTGTAATCTTTGGCTTTGCATATGGGCCTGTGTGCGCACAGAGAGAGAGAGAGATAGCTCCTCATTAACTTGTCCTGTTTGTCTTAATACGCTTGTTTACAAAGACCAAAGTAGACTCCTGTGACCTGACATCAAAATACTGTCATTAAGGCATAATCTTATGCTGACACTTATCATGAGTTTTGCTGCCTTATCCAGCCATTTGTTTGAGTTGTTTGGCCTTTTCGCTCAGTAATTAGCCACAGGAATTCTTCTGCTGAAAGCTAGATAAAATACCATAAACACAGAGGGACTGTTAGAATGCAGTCCTGGCCTTTCAAACAGATTACATTTTATGGACTTCACTTTTTGTATTGAAATTAATGATACTATAAATGCAATTGTCCCTAGCAGCCCCTCTAACTCCGAAATAACCGTGGTACCTCAGGTTAAGTACTTAATTCGTTCCGGAGGTCCGTACTTAACCTGAAACTGTTCTTAACCTGAAGCACCACTTTAGCTAATGGGGCCTCCTGCTGCCGCTGCGCCACCGGACCACAATTTCTGTTCTCATCCTGAAGCAAAGTTCTTAACCTGAAGCACTATTTCTGGGTTAGCAGAGTCTGTAAGCTGAAGCATATGTAACCTGAGGTACCACTGTAGCTGCTTTGGAGGAACACCTCCAGCCCAAGATCCATTTCTAGGGAACTCCTGCACTATGTGTAAACACCACCAAGCAGATTATTGATGACTGATAGCGTTGACCACATCTTTGTAGGAGTAATAATAAAGCCCTGTCAGTAAACAATCTTCAGCACTATTTATGGTTCCCTGGATTGGGGTCAATCTATTTTCCACCCCTGAGAAGCTTAGGCAAAAGAATTCTTTTCCTTTGCAGTCATTTACTGCCATAACCAAGCAGACAAGATCTCAGGGGCTTCTGAGAAAAGATAAGATGATAAACCTTTAAAAAAAAGTGATAAACCTGAGCTGATAGAGAGGTGGACTCTAAGGTTTTTCAAGATGCAGATGGCTAATTCAGAGTAGAATAGATTAAGAAAGACTTTAAATTACCATTCAGCATTGAAACATAAGAAGAGGAAGAAGAGGAACCCCCAGTTAGGGGGTTCCTCTGGTGAAGAGACCACTTGTAGTAGCTTCTACCTGCCCACAGTTTCACCAGGTGCAGTGGCACCTCCATAGCAACCAACTCTCCACCCACCTGAGCAGAGTTGGAGTGATACTGAAATATACTCAGAGTCAAGAGTGGATTTCATGCTCTTTATTCAGCTCATAGTGGTGAGGAGGAATGGAAGTTCCCCCACAATATCTGCTTTATATACATTATTTACACAATAGGCTGCACGTGATTGGCTAATTCCGGGATTCTCCTGTAGGCCAATCAGGTTGTGGATTCACTTCTACCTGGAGCTGGGTTGGGTGGCTCCTGCAGACCAATCATATTGCTGCATTGTTCTAGGACCAATCAGACTGCTGCATTTTGGATCCTATTGTTTTAGGACCAATCAGACTGCTGCATTTTGGATCCTATTCAACTCAGTAGATAACAGATACCTTCACTGCTTCCTGAGCCATGGGAAGTCAGGGATTAAGACCACTCTGTTTTGAGTGGTTTGCATCCAATACAGCAGGGCTGTCCAATAGGTCGGTCGTGATCTACTGGTCAACAACTTTGTCTCCCTAAAAAAAGCGCTCAACAACTTTGGTAGATCACTGCCAGTTTTTTTTTATAGTGGGAGTAAATCACAGTCTCTTGAAAGTTGGACATGCTTGCAATATAGGAACTGAGACATGCTGCCCTTTCAGTCTTCTCCTGTAGCTACCATGCACCCAGTGCGACTGGGCCATTAGAATCCATCTCAACATGTCGCGATGTTAGCTGAGTCAATGTTGAGGATCTCAAATAAATTTAATACTCAGATATTGGGGGGGGGGGTTGTGTGTGTGTGTTTTTAAGAATTTCTTTCAAGATGGACAGCTTAAACCATTTAGGGGGAACATTTTTCCCAGAGGTTTTAGCTGCTTAAAAATAGAACGAAAAACATAGATGCCTTTTAAGTGTTCCCAGGCCCCCTTGAGTCGAGATGTTTTACATTTCATGTGGGGAGAAAATGGGCACAGCTCAAATGTAATGATATTCAGCCTTTTCTCATACTTCACTATGCTAAAGTAGTTGAGGTTGACCTGCGACAACTTAGGTGCTGGAGGCTTAAATAAAAGGTTTAAGGAAGACTTTGTTCATATAATAAATTTCAGCCCACCTTTTATAGCTTCTCCCTCACTCCCACCGCTGCTCCCACCCACCCTTTCTGCTGGCCCAGACAAGATCCCTGCTCAGCACAGTTCTATAACTATTTGCTACCGAGCTGCACTGGAAGGAGTCAATTAAGTGCTATTTTAAACAGTCTTATATAGTTAATATTCCTATGTTCAATGCGTGTGTGTTTTTCTTGTAACTCAGAAGACCACCTCTCTTCTTTGCCTATTTTAATAAATTCAGCATGCTGTGTGAAGCTTTTGCCAACAAAAGCATTGCCCCTCTTTTTCATAAGAAGGGGAGAATGATTCCCATCAGAGGCCACAAACTACTGCCATGGCAGAGAAGGAAGGCAGCCTTCTCAAAGCTGGTGAAGTGAAGGATTATAAGCCTTAAACACTGTTTTCCGAAATAGCCCCACCGTTTCTGCTTCTGTAGGAACTATCAGTGTCAGTGTTAAGTGTGAATCAACCCCTTCTTATCAGGCTCTGAAAATCAAAACAAACACCTGAAAGGATGTGCGTAGATTTTCCAGGGTTTGCTGCAAGACACACACCCATCAAGCCCATCTTGCATGCCTTTCCTTGGAAACAAGTCATGGATGGGACCAGGTGAACTTATTTGCAGGTCATTGGGTGGCATTCAACGAATGCATCCTGCCAATGCAAGGATTTCCACTTGACACAAGTCAACAGGATTTTCCCCTTCCTGTGGCATGTGTTCCATACCCTCCCCAAATCTGCTTCAGAGAGTGGCAAAAGGTAAAGGTAAAGGGACCCCTGACCATTAGGTCCAGTTGTGGCCGACTCTGGGGTTGGGGCTCTCATCTTGCTTTATTGGCCGAGGGAGCCAGCGTAAAGCTTCTGGGTCATGTGGCCAGCATGACTAAGCCGCTTCTGGCGAACCAGAGCAGTGCACGGAGACGCCGTTTACCTTCCCACCGGAGTGGTATCTATTTATCTACTTGCATTTTGACGTGCTTTCAAACTGCTAGGTTGGCAGGAGCAGGGAGCTCACCCCGTCACAGGGATTTGAACCGCCAACCTTCTGATCAGCAAGCTCTAGGCTCTGTAGTTTAACCCACAGCGCCACCCACGTCCCTTCAGAGAGTAAGGGGACCCCCATAATAGTTTTAAGGGGAACATAGAGGGAAGAAAGGAGGGAGTCCCATTATGCAACTGGAAATGCTTGTGCTGATGGGAGCCTTGCTGAGCGCCATGTTGGATACGATCCAGTGTGTTTAGGTTTAGGAATGAGAAGGCTAGTATGGGGAAATGGTTAAAATGTCAGATTATGATCAAAGAAAGCTGGCTATAAATACATGCTCGTCTGAAAAGCTCATTGAGTTGACCTTGGGGCAGCCACTTGCACCCAGGGTGGTTCCCCTTGGTCCTTCAGATATTGCTGGACCACGACCCATCATCCCTGGCCATTGGCAGATCACATCTGAAGGCCAGCAAGTTGACTTAGGCGTTCTGTCATCACCTATACCAAAAAGAGAGTTCAGAATCATCTGCCACAGCAGTGAAACATGGCAGTGAAGACCACAGCCAGTCTGGAGGAAAAGGGAGATCACAGAACTCTTGCTGTTCTTCACACACCAATGACTATTACTCAGAAGAAGAAAATGGGGCAGGGAAATGTCCTCTGAAGTCTGTTTCAACTATTGTTAAGAGACAGCGCAGAGCTTCAGAGCTGAAGTCAATTTGTTTCCCACTTCTTTCATCTCCTCCCTCTGCTTCTCTCTCTCAGCCTGAGGAGGATGGCTTGTCCAACAATCTTTCAACATCCCTTGTCAACAAGATAGGCCTGCAGCGTATATGCTCAGTAGGAAGCCTACTGAAGAAACTCTAAGGGAAATTAACCGGTAGCCTAGCAACTTTGTGTTTGACTCTTTTTAAAAATGAAAATAACATCACAGGAAGTGAATATACAAAGAAGAGGTCTGATGTGTGGGCTGCCTAATATGAGGAAGATATTCATGAATATTTGCGGATGGGGGGCAGAATTATTCATACCGATGCACAAGCCAGTTCTTCAGCCGGTAGAATTCAGCCTTGCAGATTACAGTAGTATCTTTCTGCCTATCACATTTGTTTTTCTTCAAAGACGTCTATGCAGCTCACAAAAAAATATTCATGACACAATC
This sequence comes from Podarcis siculus, assembly GCA_034642415.1. Lineage (NCBI taxonomy): Eukaryota > Metazoa > Chordata > Lepidosauria > Squamata > Lacertidae > Podarcis > Podarcis siculus. Next base: position 1,384,173 of record JAXCMG010000070.1, on the reverse strand, counting down.
CTCAAAACCAGAGAAGACAAAAGAAAACTTAGGGAAGCCGCAAAGATTGCCAGATGATAATCAGGGCCACCAGTCCTGGTTTTTTTCTGCTCTGTGGTGAGCTGGGTTTCCCCTCTTTACGTTACTCAAAGAGCACACAAATACTTTGCTTGAAACCCGTTGTTAATCTCTCCTCTTCCTCTTTGAGTCAGGCTGTCCATCTTTCAAGTGCCCAGCTATTTACCTTGCGTAAACATTTGTTTGGCATCTTTTAAACAGGCACATTTGGTTTTTGTTACATTTGGAAAATGGTTCTTGGGAAAGGGAACAGTGGCTTTATGACTGTTACGAGGCTCGACCATTTTGCCACACCTGGCTTAAAATGGAGTAAAGGTAAAGGGACCCCTGACCCTTAGGTCCAGTCGTGACCGACTCTGGGGTTGCGGTGCTCATCTCACTTTACTGACCGAAAGAGTCGGCGTACAGCTTCCGGGTCATGTGGCCAGCATGACTAAGCCGTTTCTGGCAAACCAGAGCAGCACACGGAAACGCCGTTTACCTTCCCGCCGGAGCAGTACCTATTTATCTACTTGCACTTTGAGGTGCTTTTGAACTGCTAGGTTGGCAGGAGCAGGGACTGAACAACAGGAGCTCACCCCGTCGCAGGGATTCGAACCACCAACCTTCTGATCGGCAAGTCCTAGGCTCTGTGGTTTAACCCACAGCACCACCCGCGTCCCTTAAAATGGAGTAGCCTCATATTATTGGTTTGCTGGTCAGATCTGGCCAGTTGACCACCCCTTGGCTTACTGAATGGCAGTTCCATTTCTGACTGGGAGCCCAACTGAAATACACCCCCTTAAATCTGTGGTGGGTGTTCCTCTAACTCTCTGGAGCAGATTACCACAAGCATGTAGGATTTAGAGACCATCACATCTCAGTTCTCTGGAGAAGTTGCAAAGCCATTCCATTATAAGTGTTTTATTATGATTTTCTGAGACCTGGAGGTGAATGAGGAGTTGAAGAAGATAATTTGGGAGCTTAAAAGTGTATGGCCAAAGCATGGTTATTGGGTATCATACTATAAATGCATGGACTGCAAGAAGATCAAACCTCTCCATTCTTAAGGAAATCAGCCCTGAGTGCTCACTGGAAGGACAGATCGTGAAGTTGAGGCTCCAATACTTTGGCCACCTCATGAGAAGAGAAGACTCCCTGGAAAAGACCCTGATGTTGGGAAAGATGGAGGGCACAAGGAAAAGGGGACGACGGAGGACGAGATGGTTGGACAGTGTTCTCCAAGCTACCAGCATGAGTTTGACCAAACTGGGGGAGGCAGTGGAAGACAGGAGTGCCTGGTGTGCTCTGGTCCATGGTGTCACTAAGAGGCAGACTGTAAATCATATGTGTAAATTTAGGAAATTTAGTCATGTTATTCTGTAGGTGCACATAACTAGTGTTTGCTTTGAAGGCTCTTTTAATGTTGGGGCATGTTTTGCAGGGATGTGCAAGCCCTATACTTTGAACATTAGTGATATGTGCAAATATAGAAAACCCAACTCTCGCTTTCTGTATTTGTGCATTGATTCCCCATCCTAAACCATTTTCACATGAAGAAGCCATGAGTTCACATCCATGCTCCCCAAAAGAATCTTTGCGTATCTTTGGGATAGAGAGAAAAGGAGCTTTTCATTCTCTGTTTCTCACATTTAACATGGAGATGTTTATTTTATTTATTTGTTTTATTCTATTTATTATCTGCCCTTTACCGGTAAAGACCCAGGGCAGGTTATAACAATACAAAATACAATTACAAAACAAAACAAAACAAAACTGGTTCAACCCTAATACAAGAAAAGTGTAAAAGCATTTCCATCCATAAACAAATCTTTTTTATATAATAATTTTTATTAGTTTTCAATTACAATCCAATAATAGTCTCATTATAACAATACCAATTTATAATACAGTTATTTATACCAACAGTTCAAATACCAAATTATATAATTTAGATAAGGTGCCCCCCTACATGCTAGAATTGATGGCTTGAGTATTTGCTTTCTTTCTGCGTTCCAAAATCTTATTCATTTCCATTACATTCCAGTCATCATCATAATTCCTTATACAACAACTGCAATATTAATAACATTTGTGTTGACACATTAAATGATTTATAAAACTACAAGTTTATCTTTGTACTTCCTATGTGTGGCAATTATTCTGTCTGTGGTGTTTCTTCCTGTCCTTGTAAGATGTTATGTCTTTCTTTCCCCGGTTGTTGCTGTTATCCATCATGCCTTGGGCAAAGCTGATATCCCATTGTTGTTTCAGAAATTTCTCCATTGCTTTGCTGTTTCGCAACTTTAACAACAGCTGCAAAAATCACTGTGTCCCAATATTCATAAACAAATCCACATATAAAAACAACGAAAGCAGTTAAAAATAGTTCTGGCAGAGATGCAGATACTGATGACCGACCTAAAAACATAAGAAGAGCCTACTGGATCCGGCCAATGGCTCGTCTGGTCATGTAACCTATTCTCATAGTAGCCAACCAGATGCATGGGGAGAAAACCACAAGCAGAATTCAAGCACAAGAGCCCTCTGCCCTCCTGCCATTTCCAGCAACTGGTATTCAGACGCATTGTTCCCTCCAACTGTGACAGCAGATCCTAGGCATTGTGGCTAGTAGCCTTCATTAGCCCTCTCCATGAATTTGTCTAATCCTCTTTGAAAGCCATCTCGGTTTGGTGACCATCACAACCTTCTCTGGGCGTTCCATGGCTGAACTGTGTGAACAGTGTGGTGTAGTGGTTAAGAGCGGTAGTCTTGTAATCTGGGGAACCGGGTTCGTGTCTCCACTCCTCCACATGCAGCTGCTGGGTGACCTTGGGCTAGTCACACTTCTCTGAAGTCTCTCAGCCGCACTCACGTCACAGAGTGTTTGTTGTGGGGGAGGAAGGGAAAGAAGAATGTTAGCCGCTTTGAGACTCCTTAAAGGGAGTGAAAGGCGGGATATCAAATCCAAACTCTTCTTCTTCTTTCCTTTTTCTGTCCTTTTATATGAGTTGTTACACATATGAAAAAGGACTGTCAATAATGTGGTCACCTGAGAAGAAACGCATCATCAAGACAGAGGACCAAAGAGGTCATAGATTTGCATGCAATTTGCATGTGCCAACATTTGATGCCGATTTAGAAATGGACAGCTGTCTTCCAGCTCCATCTGGTACACAGGCTGAGACCCTACCTGCCCGCAGACTGTCTCACCAGAGCGGTGCATGCTCTGGTTATCTCCCGCTTGGACTACTGCAATGCTCTCTACGTGGGGCTACCTTTGAAGGTTACCCAGAAACTACAACTAATCCAAAATGTGGCAGCTAGACTGGTGACCAGGAGTGGCTGCCGAGACCATATAAAGGATCTACATTAGCATCCAGCATGTTTCTGAGCACAATTCAAAGTGTTGGCGTTGACCTTAAATCCCTAAATGGCCTTGGCCTTGTATACCTGAAGGAGCATCTCCATCCTCATCGTTCAGCTGAGGTCCAGCTCCAAAGGCCTTTTGGTGGTTCCCTCACTGCAAGGGAGCCAGGCAGAGGGCCTTCTTGGTAGTGGTGCTTGCCCTGTGGAAACCCTCCCATCAATGACATCAATAATAATTTAAGTCTCATGGATGCAGTTGGGGCCGATGGCCATGGTGGAGTGTCCCATATTGTCCTTTGATGAAATCTGTTCTTGGGCTTAAGCTCAGCATTCAACTATAGACAAAGATCAGCTGCCTCCCACTCTGCTGAGGAATTCACTGATGGGTGCATGACCCTTCCCTCATTCGACTTGTCAACACCAGGTAACTTGCCACTGTTCCTCCTTTGCAGTTTCTAGTTCTAAATGGGGGGCAAACAGGAATTGAACTTTCGCTCTCAAGAGCACCTGCCTTTGCTATCTCTGGGGGCCGAGGGAGCAACTTCAGACAGTATCAGGCCATGCCATGTCCCGACACTTGACTCACAAAGTGGCACTGGTGTTTGCTCACATCCCGATGCAGATAGTGGCTGTCAGCAGGGAGAGATGCAGGGATGGGAATGGAACAGGAAAAGGGGTGCTCTCTGCTTGTGGGGGGGAGGCTATTGCTCCGTGGTAGGGCCGTTGCATTGTGTGTGGAACACCCCAAGTTCAATCTGTGACTTTTGCAGCTAGGCTGGGAATTTCTCCTGCTAGGATCCATAGGGAAGTGAGAGCTGGACCATAAAGAAGGCTGATGGCCGAAGAATTGATGCTTTTGAATTATGGTGCTGGAGGAGACTCTTGAGAGTCCCATGGACTGCAAGAAGATCAAACCTATCCATTCTGAAGGAAATCAGCCCTGAGTGCTCACTGGAAGGACAGATCCTGAAGCTGAGGCTCCAATTCTTTGGCCACCTCATGAGAAGAGAAGACTCCCTGGAAAAGACCCTGATGTCGGGAAAGATGGAGGGCACAAGGAGAAGGGGACGACAGAGGACGAGATGGTTGGACAGTGTTCTCGAAGCTACCAGCATGAGTTTGACCAAACTGCGGGAGGCAGTGGAAGACAGGAGTGCCTGGCATGCTCTGGTCCAGGGGGTCACGAAGAGTCAGACACGACTAAACAACAACAACAAAGGATCCATAGAGAGCTGTTGCCAGTCACTGTGAACAATATTGAGCTAGATGGACCTGTGGTCTGAGTAGATATCTACTATGTTCCTTGAAAGCAGTGGTTCTCAAAGTGGGTGGTACCGCCCTTTGGTGACCGGAGGGATGACGTAGAGGGGCGCTAAGGGGCAAGGGGACAGCAGAGGGCCCCTGGAAGTGTAAATGACTATCAGACTTTGCAAAGCTGGTCTCACTGGGCGATGTTCATAAGTTTTGTTGAATTACCATATTTTTTGCTCTATAAGACTCACTTTTTCCCTCCTAAAAAGTAAGGGGAAATGTGTGTGCGTCTTATGGAGCGAATGCAGGCTGCGCAGCTATCCCAGAAGCCAGAACAGCAAGAGGGATTGCTGCTTTCACTGCACAGTGATCCCTCTTTCTGTTCTGGCTTCTGAGATTCAGAATATTTTTTTTCTTGTTTTCCTCCTCCAAAAACTAGGTGCGTCTTGTGGTCTGGTGCGTCTTGTAGAGCGAAAAATATGGTAATTAAACAAAATAGTTTTAACTGGATTTTTTTTAAAAAAAAAATCTGCAATTGATTGTTACTGTTGTGAATTCTGTTGTGTTATTACCTTCCTATTCTGCATTATACAGAATACCTCCGCTATTCTGTATAATGCTTTTTATAGGATAGGGGGGCACTGAGGATGAGCAAACATCTGAGACAGCAGAAGCGCATGCGCTGATGACTGCACATGCACAGATGACAGCTTCGTGAATAGGAGTTCCAGGGTTGTTGTAGGGGCAGGGAAACAAAAAACATGTGCATTTGGTGAAGACATCCCCGCCGCCTCTCTGATGCAAACAACGCAGTTCAAATGCGACTTGAAATCCAGCTGTGGAGGTGGGGGGGTGACATTGCTGCATTTTAAGCTGCTACTGTGAACATACCCTAATAATCTAGTAGTCGATGGCCCAATGGCTGGGCTGAGCACGAGGCAGCTTTGAATGTTCAGTGATGTGCTCCCACATCCGCCCTTGTTCCTGAACTGGCTCTGCACCCTGACCTAGAAAGAGGGAAGAGCAGCCCCGGGGGGAGGTCAGAGAGTTGTGGTGAAAGCACCTGCTAGCAGAGAGAGAGAGAGTTCAGCTTCCCCAAGAAGCATCCAAAACTGTAGAGGCATTTAGTGGCTGCTCTTTTATCAGTGCAGCTGCAAGTGACAATTCTGCCTTCTGACTGGCCTGAGCCTTTGTTCCTTCGGAGCTGAAAATGCCCCCCAAATCCTTTCTTTGTACCAGGATTATATGCTTGAAAAGAACTGAACAAATTGCATTTAGAGTGATCCAAATGGTCCATTTCCCTTATTGTGCTGTTTTAAAAGCTGGGAGGGGGAGAGGAGTGGGGGGAGAAAGGACTGACAGTGCTTAGGAATCGGAGCATAGTTGGCAACTAATGGCATTAATGTCTGATAGAAAGATTGAATCAGCTTTAATTATCACATGCAATTACGAGAGCAGATTTCTCCCAAAGGCAAGGGCCCGCTTTCCCACAACCATAGGCATCCCCTCAGCCTTCGTGCGTTTTCCTTCGAGAATCATCTCACATGCCTTGAGATGCACATTAAATTTTGTTAATCTCACTAACAGCCTCTCCTAGCGGTTTTTCCTCTAGGGTTTTCTCATCTACCTGCTCTACAAAGAACATAAGAATTGCCCTGCTGGGCCATTGAAATCAATGGGGTTTGGTGTGCCTGGGTCTGTATATGGTTGGGGCTCCTAAGCCATATGCACACCATATATTTAAAGCACTGTGATACCACTTTAAACAGTCACAGCTTCCCCCCAAAGAATTCTAGAGCTCTGGTTTGTTAAGTGTTGTGAGATCCCTATTCCCATCAGGGAGCTATAATTCCCAGAGTACAATCATAGAATTGTAGACTTGGAAGTGACCCCGGATGTCATCTGGTCCAACCCCCCGCAATGCAGGAATCTTGCCCATACCTGTCCCTGGGAGGGCTCGAACCGCCAACCTTCTGGTTAACAGCCAGACACACTGACCCACTGAGCCACAGAGGTACTGTATAATTTAACAATGAATCTCTTCCCTAGGAACTCTGGGAACAGCAGCTCTGTTAAAGGAATAAAGGTAAAGGTAAAGGGACCCCTGACCATTAGGTCCAGTCGTGGCCAACTCTGGGGTTGCGGCGCTCATCTCGCTTTATTGGCAGAGGAAGCCAGCGTACAGCTTCCGGGTCATGTGGCCAGCATGACTAAGCCGCTTCTGGCGAGCCAGAGCAGCGCACGGCCATTTACCTTCCCGCCAGGGCAGTACCTATTTATCTGCTTGCACTTTGACGTGCTTTCGAACTGCTAGGTTGGCAGGAGAAGGGACTGAGCAATGGGAGCTCACCCCGTCACGGGGATTCGAACCGCCGACCTTCTGATCGGCAAGTCCTAGGCTCTGTGGTTTAACCCACAGCGCCACCCGCATCCCTAGGTTAGAGGAATAAGGGTCGCTTAATAATTCTTAACCGGCTACATTTCTCTGGACTCACTGGGAGAAGCCACAGCTGCTTGAAGTGGTACAATAGTGTTTTAAATGTATTGTGTGAAAAGGTGGCTGTAGATCGCAGTCCCCGTCTACCCAGAATAAAGCTAGCCTTAATTACAGTCAGTGTTGTGTTGGACAGATTGGAGCTGTAAAGAGAACTTGTTTTAAAGGAACTTCTGAACCAGGCAGCTGTCGACTGGATAATTCAGATAAGCAACATTTTCCTGGGGGGAAAAACATTTTTCTTGTCAGGTTATCATACAACACACAACACCCCCACAGGATGCACACACACACACACACACACACACACACACACACATCCCAAACAGGAATTTCTCCCATTAGAAAAGTGGATATGATTCAGTTATGCTAACACAAGTGCAGGAGATTATATGATCCTTGGAACTGCTGCAGCAAGTGGACAGTGACCCAGGAGGGACCCATACCTTCCCCACTGAATAACGGGGAAGGGGACATAAAATGGCCAATGGGAAAGGCAGAACTTTGGTTTGGAAAATGACCTGCCATTTGCACATGGCCAAAAAGGAAGGCTGCTTGGCATCTACTTAGTCATGGAACTCTCTTTTAATTGTTCTGCTGGCACTCTTAAGGTCACAGGCGTTTTCTGTCACTGGCTGTTCTTTGAGGAACCATTTTTCTGAGAAGTGTTGTTGGGGAGAACAGTAAGCAGCGGACACATTCAATTATCAGAGTTTATTCCTTGCCATGAGAAGCAGTGTCCTGCTATTAAAAAACAACAACACCACTATGGTTGTGAAAAGGGACATTCTTACTAATTTTGCATTGAGACTGCAACACATAGCTGTCAAGTGTCCCTTATTTGAAGGGACAGTCCCTTATTCCAGCGCCATGTCCCGCTGCTTTCCCTTATTGATGGATGTCCCTTAAATGTCCCTTAAATGATGTCCCTTAAATTTCAAAGGAAGCAGCTCCTCTCCCTCCCTCCCTGCCGGCCAAGGAGGAGGGAGGCTCCAACTGTGTTGCTTCGCTGTGTTGCTCACCTAATAAGAAGTCTAAGACCGACTGCGGGGTGGAGCTTGCATGCCTTGTGTGTGGCTAGTTAATGCAAGCTGAGGGGGTTTTTGAATGCTGGACGCCATTTTGTTGCACGTGCTGCTGCAAATTTTGCAGTGCAAAGCCAGGCCGGGGAGCCATCTTAAGTTGAGACTGCATAGGCCTAGTGGTGCATGTGATTCAGAATCTATTCAGTTGAACCTCTGGTTACAAAGTTGGTTGGACAGTGTTCTCAAAGCTACTAGCATGAGTTTGACCAGACTGCAGGAGGACAGGAAGACTGGAGTGCCTGGAACAGGTGAGGCTGCAGGTCCCTTATTTTGGCTGCTGGTCCCTTATTTTCAAATCTGTAAGTTGACAGCTATGCTGCAACATACAGTCTGCATTTTTATGTTGTATTTTAATCTTGTTTTTAAGTTGTATTTTAATCAATTGTTTTTATATCTGGTGTTAGCCGCCCTGAGCCCAGTCTTGGCTGGGGAGGGCGGGGTATAAATATTATTATTATTATTATTATTATTATTATTATTATTATTATTATTTATTCCCTGAACCACTGCAAGGCTTGGAACCTCACCAGTAAGGCACTAGGGCCCTAATTCTTGTGCCACCATAAGGACTATTTTGAAGTTTGGCCCTCACTTCTGGAGACATTTTTGGAGTGGGTGAGATAGCACTTTCAGCAAAAAGGGTGTGGTTTGGATCTTTATGAATGAAAGGGAAAATGGGCCATGAGACATTGGTCACGGCCAATGCACTCTTATAGCAGTCTGAGAGTCATGGCTTCCCCCAAAGAATCCAGGAAACTGTGGTTTGTTAAGGGGGTTTGGAATTGTAGCTCTATGTGGGATAAGCCACAGTTCCTTGATGTCTTAGGGAATGTGCTTCCAATGTATGGTGCATATTCTGGGGTGTGCCTTGAGCATGCAATGAGGGGGGTCTTCTTCCTCACTCCTAACAGTCTGGACACACTCCAGTTGTCTCATAAGGCACAGCTGGATTGGCATATCCAAAAAAAACCCACGTTAAAATAAGCACGGTCTTTTAAAAACTTGCACATTCTTCTTTTGTTTTTAATGATTTGGAGGCATCTAAAATTGACATACTCAACCTTTGCATTTCAGCCACAATCGCCTGGGCTCTTATTTTTATGTGAACACTGAGATTCCTGCAAATGTTGGCTTTTAAAGAGCAGTAAAATAATGAGGCGCACACACAAAAAGCTGCCAGAGTTGGCAACCTTGCCATCAGCTATGTGAAGTGACTTCCAATGTGCCACTAAGTAGGTGCTGGCAAGCCTCTCTCTCTTAATAATCTGCACCATTGTCAAACATAAGCAATCAAAACCTGGATTCCAACCCTCTGCAAATTGAGCTCTGCGGCCTAATAAGGGGAATGGTATTTGGAGACCAGTTTTCGCTCTCCCTGCCGGCCTGATGGAAGCTAATTCTGTGGAACGGAAATGTCTCAGACCTTTGCAATATAGATGTGCTGTGTGACATAAGGAGGTCTGTCCAGTTGGTGACCCCTCAGTCAAACACAGCCCCCCAACTGCCATATGTAAGCCCACCAAGGACTCAGTGACCCTGCTTTTTCCTGTCTGGCTGGGGTTGTGCAACAGGATAATTGTCAAGCGCCTCAGAGGCCCCAATGACTGACTGTTGGCCTGTATTCAGCTTGAAGAATTACAAGTTACAGTGGTACCTCAGGTTAAGTACTTAATTTGTTCCGGAGGTCCGTTCTTAACCTGAAACTGTTCTTAACCTGAAGCACCACTTTAGCTAATGGGGCCTCCTGCTGCTGCCGCGCCGCCAGAGCACAATTTCTGTTCCCATCCTGAAGCAAAGTTCTTAACCTGAAGCACTATTTCTGGGTTAGCGGAGTCTGTAACCTGAAGCGTATGTAACCTGAAGCATATGTAACCTGAGGTACCACTGTATTTAGAGCTGCCATATATGGATGGGACTGAACACAGGAAACATGGGTGTAAATTCTAGTTCAGCTATGGTCTGCCTTCGTGTCCAAGGGTAAGTCTCTGGCCCTGTTCAGCTAAGTGGAATGAAAGCTAACAGTTTGCACGAGGCAGGTAAGAAAATGAAGTAGGTCAAGAACATCAAGTTAGAACAGGGGTCGGCAAACTTTTTCAGCAGGGGGCCGGTCCACTGTCCCTCAGACCTTGTGGGGGCTGGACTATATTGGGGGGGGATAAACAAATTCCCGCAAATAACCCAGAGATGCATTTTAAATACAAGGACACATTCTACTCAGGTAAGCCACCACCACCACCCGACTCTCCCCTCCCTTTTCCACAGCACCGGACCCTCCCTTTTCCACAGTCTATAGTTGAAACAAAGTAATAGATGTCATCCTGTGGGCTAAGCGGTAAAACTTTTTAGGCGTTCATGGTGCCAAAGTAGTAAGTGAATAACAACATAGGACAGTGATCCCGGATAATCTGACTGTTTTGCTGGAATCTTCTTCAGCACAACCCATAGATTAGAAAAATGCACAAGGAGCAGTGGTCATAAGGATATGTTTCAACTATAGACTTCTTATACTTCTATGGACTTTCAAAGATTGACAGACGTGTGTTTATTTGATTTCAAATATATTAGAGAATTTACAAGTGTACACATTTTGTTATTGTTGTACTAAATTATGTATATTATGCAATAAGAATTGCAGTGCTATCTAGTATACTGGTCATCGCATTGCTTGTGTTGTTTGTTGTGTTAAGTTTGCAACACAGGGGTTTTGCAACGCAGTGGGAACGCAGTGGATGTAGCCTACCTTGATTTCAGCAAGGCATTTGACAAGGTGCCCCATCATATTCTTGTAAAGAAGCTGGTAAAATGAGGTCTTGACTATGCTACCACTCAGTGGATTTGTAACTGGCTGACTGACCGAACCCAAAGGGTGCTCATCAATGGTTCCTCTTCATCCTGGAGAAGAGTGACTAGTGGGGTGCCACAGGGTTCTGTCTTGGGCCCGGGCTTATTCAACATCTTTATCAACGACTTGGATGATGGACTCAAGGGCATCCTGATCAAATTTGCAGATGACACCAAACTGGGAGGGATGGCTAACACCCCAGAGGACAGGATCACACTTCAAAACGACCTTGACAGATTGGAGAACTGGGCCAAAACAAACACGATTAAATTTAACAGGGAGAAATGTAAAGTATTGCACTTGGGCGAAAAAAATGAGAGGCACAAATACAAGATGGGTGACACCTGGCTTGAGAGCAGTACATGTGAAAAGGATCTAGGAGTCTTGGTTGACCACAAACTTGACATGAGCTGTCAGGGAACTGCCATCGGAAGGACAGGAGGTGCAGAGGCTCAATG
>JAXCMG010000070.1:1348870-1372628 GCA_034642415.1 Podarcis siculus | reverse complement strand
CTGAGGGATCTGGCTTTTACGCACAAGCAGCTTATCATCCCATTACATGAGCCAACAGTGTGACGTGGCAGCTAAAAAAGCCAATGCAATTCTGGGCTGCATCAATAGGAGTATAGCATCTAGATCAAGGGAAGTAATAGTGCCACTGTATTCTGCTCTGGTCAGACCTCACCTGGAGTACTGTGTCCAGTTCTGGGCGCCACAGTTCAAGAAGGACACTGACAAACTGAGGAGGGCAACAAAAATGGTCAAAGGCCTGGAAACAATGCTTTATGAGGAACGGCTAAGGGAGCTGGGCATATTTAGCCTGGAGAAGAGGAGGTTAAGGGGTGATATGATAGCCATGTTCAAATATATAAAAGGATGTCACATAGAGGAGGGAGAAAGGTTGTTTTCTGCTGCTCCAGAGAAGCGGACACGGAGCAATGGATCCAAACTGCAGGAAAGAAGATTCCACCTGAACATTAGGAAGAACTTCCTGACAGTAAGAGCTGTTCGACAGTGGAATTTGCTGCCAAGGAGTGTGGTGGAGTCTCCTTCTTTGGAGGTCTTTAAGCAGAGGCTGGACAACCATATGTCAGGAGTGCTCTGATGGTGTTTCCTGCTTGGCAGGGGGTTGGACTCGATGGCCCTTGTGGTCTCTTCCAACTCTATGATTCTATGATTGTTCTGTATCCAATGTATAGTTGGTAGAGTAACAACTTAAACACGTTGCAGGATTCCCCAAAAATAGGACAGAGGCAATTATATTTCATCCGGCAGAGCTTTACTGCTACTGAAGGCAAATGAGCATCATGGTCACAAATCCAGTACATTCAGGATTGGCCCTGTCCATAAGAAATCCAGTTGCAGTAGACATAACTTAAACTTACAATAACTTATAGTAAGTCTAAACTTTAACACTAAGCAGATTATGTACAGAACACCACGCCAGAAGGAAAAGAGAAGAGAAACTCAGGCTCCTTCTGACCTTAATTTTATAGTCAGCGTGACCTCTTTGACTGAAAGAGATAAGAGAACCAGTTTAAACCAGCTGTACTCAGCTTCTCTGAAGGAATAACCCAAACATCATGAACCTTCTGCTTGTTCTTTCACAAGGAGAAGCTTCGAAAACTCTCTTGAATTAATTAGAACAGGAAGGATCTCTACACATCAGATCAATACTTTCTGTGCCAAGAAATGCAAACTGACAGTCCCATATGAAGATCAGACTTGCAACTTTGGCATTACCATCAGCACCATGCTCTTACCAGCTGAGCTATCCAGGTACACATACAGATCCTTTTTTTACAAAAGAAAGAAGTTTAGAGCAGGATGGAGAAGTTGAAGATACAACCAGCTGAGTATGGGCTTCATTTGTCTCTTTTTATGAGGGTTGGGGATACAAACAAAAACAGAAGCATTTGAATCTTTCCTGAGACATGATGGAGTGTTGTAATTTGGGGTGACATAGGAGCCTATGGATTGCTTTTAAAAGCCTGTCAAACTCTCTGAATTGCCTTTCTTCCAGCACCCAAAATATACTTACCATACAGTGGTACCTCAGGTTAAGAACTTAATTCATTCTGGAGGTCCCTTCTTAACCTAAAACTGTTCTTAACCTGAGGTACCACTTTAGCTAATGGGGCCTCCCGCCGCCCGATTTCTGTTCTCATCCTGAAGCAAAGTTCTTAACCCAAGGTACTATTTCTGGGTTAGCGGAGTCTGTAACCTGAAGCGTCTGTAACCTGAAGCATCTGTAACCCGAGGTACCACTGTATTTGTCTCATTCATATCCATGTGACGGTCACCTCCAGGCTTGACTACTGTAATTCGCTCTACATGGGGCTGCCCTTGAAGCTGTCCCAGAAACTCCAGTGGGTGCAGAATGCTGCAGTGAGGCTCCTCATGGGGTCTCTGCCATGGGAGCATATTTACCCAGTGCTTTTCCAGCTGCACTGGCTCCCGGTGGAGTACAGGGTCAGATTTAAGGTGCTGGGTTTGACCTTTAAAGCCCTTCAAGGCCAAGGACCCTCGTACCTACGGGACCGCCTCTCCCGGTATGCCCCACGGAGGACCTTAAGGTCCATAAATAGCAACACCCTAGAGGTCCCTAGAAGACAGGAGTGCCTGGCGTGCTCTGGTCCATGGGGTCACGAAGAGTCGGACACGACTAAACGACTAAACAACAAGAGGTCCCGGACCCTGAGGAAGTTAGATTAGCCTCAACCAGAGCCAGGGGTTTTTCAACACTGGCCCCATCCTGGTGGAACGCTCTGTCTCATGAGACCAGGGCCCTGCAGGATCTGATTTCTTTCCGCAGGGCCTGTACGACAGAGTTGTTCTGCCTAGCCTTTGGCTTGGAGCCAATTTGATTCCCTCCCCCTCTTTCTTTTTTCCTTTCTCCTCCTGTGATGAGGCTGCATTATAATGTTTCAATGTTATAATGTTGTATTTTAACCTTGTTTTTAAGTTGTATTCATTTAACTTGTTTTTATTATTGCTTGTTAGCTGCCCTGAGCCCGGCCTTGGCTGGGGACGACAAGGTATAAATAAAATTTATTATTATTATTATTATTATTATGGTATCAAATCAAGGTATCTGATTCAATTTACACCTTAAATATTTTCTCTGCTAGAAAGAAGAAAACTTAGATGTGCGATTGCAGGGCATCAGCAGGGCTGGATTTAGGGCGCTGAGCCGAGAGGGTGCAAAATTGAGAAGATCCATAACTGAGAAGATTTGGGGCTCACTCGGGACACCAGATTACCAAAGATTACCAAAGTCTGCCCTTGACATCAGATATAGCAGTTAAGTTTGCCTCGAACTTACTGCTAAAAAATATTGGGCATTTCTCACAGTAGAAAAGAAATGGGCTCTCAGTGAAACAAACACAGGAATTCTACTCCAGGCTAAAGAGGGATAGTAAGATTATCCTAGATATTTATTTCTACCAAGAAACCAATGGTCCATTTCTATGGGCTGTGTTTTGGATTAATAAAGTTGCAATCATATACTGTACGGAGTAAAAGCCTAACTAAAAATTGGTAGGATTTAGCTCCATACAAGGGATGCGGGTGGTGCTGTGGGTTAAACCACAGAGCCTAGGACTTGCCGATCAGAAGGTTGGCAGTTCAAATCCCCGCAACGGGGTGAGCTCCCGTTGCTCAGTCCCTGCTCCTGCCCACCTAGCAGTTTGAAAGCACGTCAAAGTGCAAGTAGATAAATAGGTACCGCTCCAGTGGGAAGGTAAATGGCGTTTCCATGTGCTGCTCTGGTTCGCCAAAGGCGGCTTAGTCATGCTGGCCACATGACCCGGAAGCTGTACGCCGGCTCCCTCGGCCAATAAAGCGAGATGAGCACTGCAACCCCAGAGTCAACCACAACTGGACCTAATGGTCAGGGGTCCCTTTACCTCTTTAGCTCCACACAGAGTTGGCTAGATTCAAAGTCAGGTGCCCTTGATGTTAAAACAGAGACCCTAGATGTATGTCTTTAATTTTAATCATTCTTCAGTATTAATTCAATATCAATTGCATTTAACCTTTGGATAGAATGCATCCATACCATACCCTGAGGCAGCATTCTAGGTGCACTGTTTGTTTTCTCAGTAGTGGCCACTGTTGCCAGATATGGTGCAGAGGCGATTCATAGCCATTAAAAGAGGCCAAAAGGAGTTATGTGTCATGGGCCAGAAGTCAGCTTCACCTGCTGAGCAGCAGCCTGAAGGAGCAGAAGGCAAAGTGACAACACCTGATGCTGATCAGCCTTCTTGCTCCTGATGAGAAGCAGCTGCCTCCAGTTTTCTTGAGAAGGGCTTCCAGCCTCAATCAGTTGCTGGAAACAACATTCGTCGTTCCTGAGCAGACCTTGCTGCTTCTTGTGACCCTGGACCTTCAGCTTTCTTGACCCCTGGATGGTCTGACTACGTGAACCGAGATACTCCTGACCTTAGGACTGGACTGGACCTTGCATTCAGACTCTGCTTCCAGGCAAGTACCTCCCTGACACTCGGCTGGTTGGCTGCCTTCTCCCTCCACTGAGCTCTGCCATGGTTGGCACCACCAACAGTGCAATTCTTCATGCCCTTTTGATTGTAGCAAGCACTGTAAGACGCCTGGCATCTGTCAGGATGACACTGCATGCACATTGGCACAAGTCATTTTCTGTGCCGCTGCAATGCTGAATGTGTATAGACCAGGCACCCCCAAACTGTGGCCTTCCAGATCTTTTGGCCTACAACTCCCATTATCCCTAGCTAACAGGACCAGTGGCCAGGGATGATGGGAATTGTAGGCCAAAACATCTGGAGGGCCGAAGGTTGGGGATGCCTGGTATAGACTCTGTTGTAGAGGCAGCCATTGTTGCCGGACTACAACCCCCATCTGATCTGACCATTGGACATGCTGGCAGCAGCTGGTGGGAGCTGGAGTTCAACAACACATGGAGGCTGCCATCTTGGTTACCTTCACTCTATCGTAATTCACATTCCAGCAGCTGCCCATGTGTAGGAGAGAACCCTCCATCTCCAGAGGCGTCATGGGTGGCAGCCAGGCAAATAGACCTTTGTTATGGGACCCACTTTTTGGAACACCTTGCCAAAAGAGGCTGAGCTGCTTACCCCGCCCTGTCCTACTTGTATTTAGGGAAGTTTTTATGAACTTTTCTTCCCCTAGAGCCAGGTTTTTTCTTTGTTTGTTTTAAAAAAACCGCACTGTGCTGTTTTATCTTGCTAGTCTTTTCTGGTTTAAATACAGTGGTACTTCAGGTTAAGAACTTAATTAGTTCTGGAGGTCTGTTCTTAACCTGAAACTGTTCATAACCTGAGGTACCACTTTACCTAATGGGGACTCCTGCTGCTGCCACACTGCCGTTGCAGGATCTCTGTTCTCATCCTGAAGCAAAGTTCTTAACCTGAGGTACTATTTCTGGGTTGGGCGTCTGAAACCTGAAGCATCTGTAACCTAAAGCGTCTGTAACCCGATGTACCACTGTGTTCCAGTTTATTATTTTGTACGTATTCAATCCTATTTTAAGCCGCTTTGAGGAGACCAGTTATAAATGCAATCAGTCAGTGAACCGATTGACTTTAACAGAACGATTCTGGTGCAACTGAGGAGTGGATGGCAGCCTAATACACTTTTCTGTTTCTGAAATTCCTTCCTATGACGCTAGGAATCCTATAAATGCCTTGCTCCCTGGTGGCCCGTTTTTGCGTAGAATATATTTAACGCTTGCAAAGATGTGATTAGGAATGAGCAAACTGACTTGCGCATATTTCTGGAATAGTTGGAAACAGCCCCGGCCCTGTTTGTGGAAAGGCAGATGCTTGCATAGTGGGCAAAGCACATCAGTACTGATTATAGCAGCAAAACAAATGTGAGTCTGCAGTGCCACCTGTTGCTTCAGTTAGGATCATTGCACGTAATAACGGCAGCCGGAATCACATTTGCTTGGAAGTCAAGACCAATATATCTCCCTTGGGGGCTAGGCTGGGATGCGGGTGGTGCTGTGGTCTAAACCACTGAGTCTCTTGGGCTCGCCGATCAGAAAGTTGGCGGTTTGAATCCTCGCAACAGGGTGAGCTCCTGTTGCTCTGTCCCAGCTCCTGCCAACCTAGCAGTTCAAAAGCACACCAGTCATGTAGATAAATAGGTACCACTTCAGCAGGAAGGTAAATGGCGTTTCTGTGCGCTCTGGTTTCTGTCATGGGGTTCCATTGCGCCAGAAGCAGTTTAGTTCTGCTGGCCACGTGACCCGGAAAGTAGTCTGTGGACAAACGCCGGCTCCCTCGTCCTGAAAGTGAGATGAGCGCCACAACTCCATAGTTGCCTTTGACTGGACTTAACCATCCAGGGGTCCTTTACCTTTTACCTTTACCTACCTTTTGTGTACAAATAAATGGGGTTGATTAATTACCTTGTTATTATAGACCTCTAGTAAGGGAACCTAATATGCAGGAACAGGAGAGTAAAAACAAGTTAAGAAACCCCAGTCTGGTCCAAGGTGCAAAGGACATAGTTTTCATGAACACGGTGAGCAATGTTTTGGCATGCCAGGCAGTGTCTCCTTGTTATTCAGGTGAACAGCAGTTGTGTACATTGGCCAGTTTCTCTCTCCTTCAGCATCAGCATGACATCACAATGGCCTGTGTCTCTCCTTCTGGTTGGACACATCCATGTGGAGAACACAGTGGCCAGTCTGTGAAATAGGCAGCATCAGCATGAGATCACAGTGGCCAGTGATCCCTCAGGTGGCTAGCATGGGCCACAGGGGGCAGCCCCTGTCCTTCAGGCAGGGAGTATCATCTTGTGGGGAGAGGCATTCATTCATCTTCGTTCCTCTTCCACTCAGGCAGGCAGAAGCATGTGGGCAGAATATTTATTTCTCTTGCGGAAGCTGCCAAAAGCAGGTACATGTCAACACAATCTCTTTCTCAGTGAGGTGGGCTTAGTTGGGAGCAGATGGTGGACCCTGTATGTTCTTCTCTTAGTGAGGTGGCCAGCAGAAGTATGAGTGTAGTGGTCATCTTGGCTTGACAATCCTACAGTTTTTGGAGTTCAAAGTAAGCATAAGAATGCTGCTGCAACATGTGGTTGCCCTGTAACAGGGCCAGATTAAGACTTCTAGAGGCCCCAAGCACATAAAAGATTTCGGTTCCCCCATATACCGGTATATCTAATTCAAAATATAAGGAATAATAAACTGTAAAATAAATTTTACTTTTTTAAAAAATGAAACAAAAACTACAGTAGGGTGGAAAATAATTGGGGGTTTTTGTATACTTGCACCTTTTTTTTTTTAAATACCCTTCTAATTTCAAAGTGTTTGATCAGATCCTCAAAACTAATTTTAGGTAACACATCGGTGTCTATGCTTGGTAGAGATAAGGTATCCAGCCTTCCTTGTTACTTAGTTGTTCTGTTGGAATTTGTAATATACTTCAGCTGCGAAAATGAATGCTCAGCTGAGCAATTTGTGACCATTGATGTTAAAAATCCGACAATGGGAAATTTCTGTGGTGCCCCCCCCCCCATTTTTGGCGACCGAAAATGCCAAATTTTGCCATTCCTGCCCTTTTCCTACTACCACTATCTCTTCCCCAAGCCAGAAAAGCTTGACTTTGTAGGATGCGGTAGCAGGGGGGTCAGAAGGCATAAGAGAGACTCTGTGGGGCTTGTTCAGCAAACTACATTTCCCAGGAAATGTTCCCCTTTTGGGGGAAATGTTCCCCTTTTGGGGGGAACAACAAATGTTCCCCTTTTGGGGGGAACAACGACTGTTTAAAGTGATATGGTGTGGCTTTAAATGTCTAGTGTAGATGGGCCTTACTCAGAGCAGAACCCCTCACATCATCAGGCTTAAGTACTTAAATTCATAGATTTCATTGGGTCTACTCTAATTATAACTAATATTGGATATCAAGCTGCATTAATTTATGTCCTTCAAAATACCCTTTGCCTTTTTAATTTCTATTAAGGGCCAAGCTAGACTCACCCACATCTGATGGGAGGGTGTTCCACATGGTGGGTGCCACCACCAAAAAGGCCCTCTGCCTGGTTCCCTGTCCAGGCTTCCTCAAACTCGGCCCTCCAGATGTTTTTGGCCTACAACTCCTGTGATCCCTAGCTAGCAGGACCCAGTGGTCAAGGATGGTGGGAATTGTAGACTCAAAACATCTGGAGGGCCAAGTTTGAGGAAGCCTGCTGTAACCTCACTTCTCACAGGGAGGGAGCCACCAGATGGCCCTCGGAGCTGGACCTCAGTGTTCAGGCTGAACGATGGGGGTGGAGACGCTCCAGGTATACTAGGCCGAGGCCATTTGTTATTTTTCCAAACCATCTTTCCTGGACCTGGTGCCTTCAAGATGTTTTAGGCCGCTGGTGTTGATGAGCAGTTGCTGTCCCAAACACCTGGTACACACCAGGTTGGGGCAGGTTACTTTAAACATCTGTGTCAGAAGATTAAAACCCACACACACTCATATACAATTGATGAGATAAAAGATACCATTTCAATCTACTCCACGTCTCTCTTGCTGCGATCAATGCAATTGCAAACATTTGGATCATTTGAAATCACAGCACAGTGAACAAATAGTCAAACTCCCCGATTCTTGTCACAAAATGAGCAAAGCAAACAGTAAACACTCGTAATACAGCGTTTCAAAGAGGGGTGAGCCTGCTAAACTTTAGAAGAATGTTTTCCCCCAGAGAATCAAGCCTTATAAGCACTTGAATTCCTCTTTACTGAACATTCCCCGTATCTTTTACTTTGTGGTCTTAATGCTATAGTTGAATGTTGTGTTTTAAGTTAGGAATGTCTAGTCCAATTCATTACCCTGCCTACAAAGATGAGGTCATTCAGTATTGGTTCTCAAACATTATGATGGGCTTGCTGCATTTGTGAGTTTGGTGTTTTATTGCACATTCAAAGCATCTGTTTCCTTCCTGTACTAACTAGAACTGTAAATAGTGGAAGCGAACTAGATTAACAAGTTAGAATAGCAAATACTGGAAGTGAACTGGATTAACCCGTCTGTGCTTTTCTTTCATTAGATTAGGTGTCGGGTAAGCAGAGAGGTTTAGGTTCTTGAAAAACAAAAATTGAAGGAATTGCAGCAGTTCCAGTAGCAGGAAGAGATTACAGGGTAAATGAAAAGTCCCAGCCCCATCTCTCTTCCTTTTAAATTTTGCCAGTTTGATGATCGCATCGCGCAATCGGATTAGGACCGCTTGAAATAAAAGTCTGGTCCCACTGAAAGGACGGCAAGTCTATCTTTGAAATCATTTTTTAATTTATTTTACAAATACAACTTTATAACCATCAAATACACATCCATATAAAGATATTACTCTGAATCTCAGGACTTCCTCCCATCCACTCCAAGGGTCCTTTTGTCAACATTTTCAGCTGCATAATTTGTATTTTATATCTATCCATATTGTCCATAGTATTTGTTACAAGTGAGATTAAAATCCTGCTAATGTTTTCATCTGCTTACAGTGGTCACCTAAATAAATTATAAACTTTTCCCATTCTTGCTGGAGTTTCTTGTCGTCTTGGTCCCTGAGCTTTCCCGTCAGTTTTGCCATTTCAGCGTAGTCTAACAGCTTCGTTTGCCATTCCTCTCTGGTTGGGACTCTTTCTTCTTTCCATCTCTGGGCTAGGAGCATCCCTGCTGCTGTTGTCACATACATAAAAAGTCTTTTCTGTTCCTTTGGAATGTCGGTACCTGTAATTCCTGATTAAAAGGCTTCTGGGGTGTTTTGTTTTTTTTTACAAAAGATATTTTAAACATTTTTTTCATTTCATTATATATCATTTCCCAGAAAGCCTTTATTACCTTACAGGACCACCACATATGATATAAGGTACCTTCTTTTTCTTTACATTTCCAGCAGGTATTTGTACTTGTTTTATATATTTTTGCTAGCTTAAAGGTAAAGGGACCCCTGACCATTAGGTCCAGTCGTGACCGACTCTGGGGTTGTGGCGCTCATCTTGCTTTGTTGGCCGAGGGAGCCAGCGTACAGCTTCCGGGTCATGTGGCCAGCATGACTAAGCCACTTCTGGCGAATCAGAGCAGCACACGGAAAAGCCGTTTACCTTTCCGCCAGAGCAGTACCTATTTATCTACTTGCACTTTGACATGCTTTCGAACTGCTAGGTTGGCAGGAGCAGGGACCAAGCAACGGGAGCTCACCCCGTTGCGGGGATTCGAACTGCCGACCTTCTGATCAGGAAGTCCTAGGCTCCGTGGTTTAACCCACAGCGCCACCCGCATCCCTTTTGCTAGCTTACTAGGAGTTAAATACTACTGGCACATCATTTTCATATAATTTTCTTTCAGCGTACAACATGCCATAAATTTCAAGACGGCAAGTCTGTCTTTGATTCCATCTGTGGTCAAGAGAGATGGCACAACTGCTCTTAGCAGAAGCCTCTCTGCTGAAAGACTGGAGAAGAATTTAAGTGGACTCTGTGTCAATAGCAAAACAAAGGGTAGTGGTTATGACCACCACCAGCAGGCCACGAGATTCTTGTGGTTGCTCAGATGTATGGTGTTGAAAGGGAAGAGGTGAAGATTGCCACTTACATCCATTCTTGACTCCTGCCATTAAGCTTGGCTTCATTCTAAGGACGGAACTAGATGGAACAATGCAGCCATGTTCATGTCTCTGCTCCATTCACGTTTAAAGTGGGATGTTTGTGTGTCAAAAGGAGTGTGTGAGGGAGGGGAGCACACATACCCCAGACACACTCCAAGCAGTCAGCTACCCAAACAACCTTTTCATACCCTCCAACATTTCTCTCATGAAAATAGGGACATCGTTCCACATCAGGAAGTTTCTCCTACGCTGGATCTCACCACACACATAGACATCGTATTCACATCTACACCGGTCACCTTGAGCCAATTACAACCTCTCCGCCAAGCCTACTGTAATGGTTCTAGGGGTTGCTCGTGCGTAAGCCGGTGCCAACACCTGGCTGGGTTGCCTGAGTGAACCTTTTCTGTCCGGACAGCCACTCACCCGTGGCTGTCTCAATCGCTGGCAGAATCCGTCAGTGGGCGTTTCTTGAACTTCTTCCAGCAAAGAAGCTCTTTGACGCCTAGTCTCCTCCTACTCTCCCTGCGCGGAAGCCTTCTGCGCAAGGAGGGTGTAGGCAGCGGAGGACCCTTACTCTCCCCGCTGGTCCCCGGCAAGGAGTCATGGGACCGCCTCGCCGATTCCCCCATCTGCCCCCCTTCTCCACTGGTGCTACGCTGATTCTCTTCCCCAGAAGATGGGCTGCCTCTCCCCATCCCGGGACGCTCTCCGGAACCCCTCTGGAGCCCGCTCTCTCTTTCTCTCCAGCCCTGATGGCAGTTCCCTGACACCTACCTCATAGGATTCTTGTAAGGGGGGGGGGGAGGAAATGTGCGAGAGAAGGGATTGTGTATGCCAACTTCCACAGATAAATGGAATGAAATGAAATTTTAGCTGTAAGCTGTCTTGAGTCCCTGTCATGGGAAAAAGCAGAACAACAACAACAACAACAACTATGAGAATGATCAGGAACATACCAGAGAGTAAATCCTATTGACCTCAGTGGGACTTTGTTCTGAGTAAAATTGCCCCAGTGAGCAACCTGGTTGCTGATTTCTGCACCATCTGAAGTTTCCGAACTATCTTCAGAGGCAGCCCCATGTGGAACGTGTTGCAGTAATATAACCTAGAGGTTCCCAGAGCATGGACAGTGCAAGTTAGGCTATCCCTGTCCAGATAGAGGTGCAGCAGATGGAAAGCACTCTGAACGAGGCCACCTGCAATTTTTCTGTTCTTTATACATATCCAAAGAGCTATTTTAAGTGCTTCCGAGGTTTTTGACATGCCCAGCGCAATGACTTTGGGGGTTTTCCCTCCTTATAATGAACATCAGCCTCTGCCCTACTTTACCCAAATCTGCCTTTGAAAAGCCCCCTTCGTCTCAAAAGCTATTTGCTATGTCATGTGGGACAGAGAGGGAGGGAGAGATGACACGGACTGCTCTTGAGGAACCACAAGACCAGAACCCCGTTTTGTGTGCATGGAACTGATTGTGCGATTCATGGGATTCTGGTCATTGTCTTTATTCTAGCCCTTCATCCATGAGCATCTAGGCACACGATTGCACTCAAACTGACTAACCTTCCGCATTCTTTTAGGGCCCTGTTTTACAGTTTGCTAAAAATATTGTCCGCTCATAAAAACAACAGATTAAATTTCCTTGGCAGTTACACACACACACACACACCAATCCATAGATGTAGAATAGCAAATAAGCTAACCTCATTCTGGCATGAATGAAAACACTTTCTCTAAGTGGTTAGAGTTCCTAAAACAGAATCTACATGCCATAAACATAACTATTCCGGTGAAATTGTTTGCACATGTCTCTCTCTTTTCCCCTCCCTTCTATACCATCTTTGCTGCCAACATATTACTTAGCATCTCTTTCGATGTCTTTATCTGTGATTTAAATGCATCATGACACATTTTTAAACAATAGCAGGAAACCTCACTTATTACTTTAATTATAAAATAATGTTATAAAATTATATCCACATTTTGCACTAGGCAGTTGGCAATCTTCATCTGACACGAGCAACCCCTTTTGAGTCACTCTTTGGTTGAGCTCCATGCGGCTTACGACGGTATGTAATGGATATAAAAACAAGAACTTTAGGAAGCAGCTATCGGATCATGTTAAAAGAGGTAGCCAAGCTCATAAATGCAATCATTCTACTATGATACATGCCAGGAGAATTAATAACATAAGTTGTGGGAATAAGGGAAGAAAATCTGCGCTCCTTTTTTTTTCTCTCAAAAGAAAATCTGTGCCGCTTGCTACGATTTAATGGCACTCCTCTATGCTTGCGTTAATTGCTTGGCTTTCGTCTTGGTGCTTTTGCCTCCTTTCGGATCACAGCTGCTTCCAATATTCCCCTCAACACTGACATTTTCATATATAACTATATCTATATAAATCTGTACATTTAGTTCTACGTACATGGCTACTGATTCCTAAACCTGAAAGTGGTATGGTAACAAAACAAGGTATCCTATGAAGAGTCTGGATTCACTCTTAAATAAGCAGGGTTCTTAAATCATCAGGGCTCAAATCCTTAATTCAGCAACAAAACTTCCTGGGTGACCTTGGGCCAGCCACCGCTTTTCAGGCCTACCTCACAGGGTGGTTGTTGGGGATTAAATGAGGAGACGGAGAACAATGTATGGCACCTTGGAGGGAAAGGTGGGATATCGATGCAAAAAAATAAAATTAAATTAAATAACTCAATCATGGTTCTAGATTCAGGTAGTAGCCATGTTGGTCTGATGCAGTTTAAATATATTTTAAAAAATTAAAAATGTCCAGTAGCACCTTAAAGGTAAAGGGTAAAGGGACCCCTGACCATTAGGTCCAGTTGTGGCTGACTCTGGAGTTGCGGCGCTCATCTCGCTTTACTGGCCGAGGGAGCCGGTGTATAGCTTCCGGGTCATGTGGCCAGCATGACAAAGCTGCTTCTGGCGAACCAGAGCAGCGCATGGAAACGCCGTTTACCTTTCTGCCGGAGCAGTAACTATTTATCTACTTGCACCGAGCAACAGGAACTCACCACATTACGGGGATTCGAACCGCCGACCTTCTGATCACCACCCGCATCCCTTTAATAGCAGCTTAGAGACCAACTAAGTTTGTTCTTGGTATAAGCTTTTGTGTACATGCTTTCGGGTATCTGAAGAACTGTGCATGCACATGAAAGCTTATACCAAGAACAAACTTAGTTGGTCTCTAAGGTGCTCTGGATAATTTATTTTTTTATATATTTCAATAATCATGGAATTGTAGAGTTGGAAGGGATAGTGAGGGTCGCTTACTCCAACCTCCCGCAATGCAGGCATCATTTTGCTTGACATGGGCCTTGAATCTCTACGAATTGAAATCTCTCTCTCTCTCTCGTAACAATTCCAGGCTAAATGTATAATCTGCCCAATGCATTAGGGTAACTATTTTTCAGAGTAACTACCTTTTAAATCAAATGCGGGTGGCGCTGTGGGTTAAACCACAGAGCCTAGGGTTTGCCGATCAGAAGGTCGGTGGTTCGAATCCCTGCGACGGGGTGAGCTCCCGTTGCTCGGTCCCTGCTCCTGCCAACCTAGCAGTTCGAAAGCACGTCAAAGTGCAAGTAGATAAATAGGTACCACTACAGCGGGAAGGTAAAAGGTGTTTCTGTGCGCTGCTCTGGTTCGCCAAAAGTGGCTTAGTCATGCTGGCCACATGACCCGGAAGCTGTACGCCGGCTCCCTCGGCCAATAAAGCGAGATAAGCGCCGCAACCCCAGAGTTGGTCACGACTGGACCTAATGGTCAGGGGTCCTTTACCTTTACCTTAGTCCTAGAAAACGTTTTCGCTTTGGTAACTCTCAAGTGGAAAGGGAACTCCATTGGAAAGCAGTTGCCGAGAATGCTTCTCTACACACTCTTGCTTGTACTTGGCTCATGGATTAGAGCGATTGTGGTATAGTGATTAAGAATATCGGACTAGGACCTGGGAGACGAGGGTTCAAATCCCAGTTCAGCCACATGAAGCTCACCTTGGGCCACTCACTGTCTCCCTGCCTAACCTACCTCATGGTTGTTTTGAAGATAAAAATGGGGAGGGTCAGAACCATGTACAACACCTTCAGCTTATGCACATAATATTAATAACTAAAAGCAAAGGGCTTGCTTACTTCCTAGGGTCCTGTCCACTGTCAGGATTTTTGCATTAACATTAAACTGCAGTGGGCATGCTAGAACAGATATAGACATATATTTGCATTGCCCTAAACAAATCATCAGGGACGCGTGTGGTGCTGTGGGTTAAACCACAGAACCTAGGTCTTGCCGATCATAAGGTCGCGGTTTGAATCCCCGCGACGGGGTGAGCTCCCGTTGCTCAGTCCCTGCTCCTGCCAACCTAGCAGTTCGAAAGCATGTCAAAGTGCAAATAGATAAATAGGTACCGCTCTGGCGGGAAGGTAAACGGTGTTTCCGTGCACTGCTCTGGTTCTCTTTCCCTTTACCTTTAAACAAATCATCAGGGTAATAATTCATGCATGGAAATGAGTTGTCCATGCTCAGATCAAGCTTTGGGATAAGGTCTCTATGAACAAAATTTAACCCGAGAAAGTGGCCTCTTGCAAAAGCAAGCTAAGTATTAACACTGGTTTGGGGAGAAGGAAGAAAATATTATTTTATGAACACAGCCTTTCGTCGGATTAGAATGTTTGGCAATTGTTTGTGCTCCTTGCTTTTAGCTTGGTAAACTGGTATCGGGCAGCATCGTTTTGGATCTAGGCTGGCTCTGTGCTATACTTTACAGAGGATGGTTTGTAAAGAAGGCAGTCCTCTATTTGCAGGGAGCCCTTTGTCTGAAGTCTGTCTGATCCAAGAGCAGTTCACAGGTAAGGAGCCATCAGAAATCAGAGCAGGAGTTTGAGGTGGTCCTCAGTAGTTAGTACCTGGGACAGCAGACTGAGCAAACACACAGAAGTCACATGCAAAGGTGTGTGTTTTTAAATACATGTATTCCTAGACAGCATCTTAAAAAGAAGAGACATCACCTTGCCAACAAAGGTCTGTATAGTTAAAGCTATGGTTTTCCCAGTAGTGATGTATGGAAGTGAGAGCTGGACCATAAAGAAGGCTGATCGCCGAAGAATTGATGCTTTTGAATTATGGTGCTGGAGGAGACTCTTGAGAGTCCCATGGACTGCAAGAAGATCAAACCGATCCATTCTGAAGGAAATCAGCCCTGAGTGCTCACTGGAAGGACAGATCCTGAAGCTGAGGCTCCAATACTTTGGCCATCTCATGAGAAGAAGAGAAGACTCCCTGGAAAAGACCCTGATGTTGGGAAAGATGGAGGGCACAAGGAGAAGGGGACGACAGAGGACGAGATGGTTGGACAGTGTTCTCGAAGCTACCAGCATGAGTTTGAGCAAACTGCGGGAGGCAGTGGAAGACAGGAGTGCTTGCCGTGCTCTGGTCCAGGGGGTCACGAAGAGTCGGACACGACTAAACGACTAAACAACAACAAAAATTCCTGTTTTCAGTCTTTGGACACAAAGATGCTTGATATTCATTTTTTCAAACCAGAAGTGAGTCCCATTGATTTCTATGTGACTTAATGTCCATGCAGGATGGCTTTAGAATTTTGGTTTAACAGAGATTATAGTGTTTCTGAATCAACAAATAACCAGTCGTTGTTCCTAATGGCAAAGAAATTGGTGCAAGTGGAAATTGGCCATTTATGTCAAGCAAGCTTTTTATTACAAGTGGTCCTAGATAAAACGAAAGCATTTAGGAGAAACTTCATGGAGTCTGAAGTTTTTTCTCTCTCTGTCTCAGCCTTTATAATTTGGGATTTGCAAAACTCATAGGTTGTTATTACTAGCCCTTTAGAGTGAAACTATTCCATATTTTTTCCCCAGATCATTGTACATGGCAATCTTCGAAAGAATGATGGCTTTACTTGCCTTGCCTTGATTTGATTTGTTTTAATTTCATTCCTCTTTATTTATCCCACAATATAATTAAATTAGCTGTTGTTTCCATTTAACACATGTATATCAGCATTTCTGAAAAACTGGAAATGAATCTGACAATGACATGGTGCCCTAAAAGTCTGTGTCTCTTCTAATTATGCAACGCATGTTGCATTAGCAATCAATCATGGGACTGGTAATTAGACTTGGGTGACACCCAAGCAGATTTTTTTCCACCTATGAAATTTCTCATGCATGTTTGCAAAGTGAAGAGGAGCAGATATCCCAGGCTTGGCAGGACCCTCTCATTCACTTCTGCAACCCTAAATGTTGTAAGCTGCCATGAGAACTTGCCTACAGGACTTAAATATATTTGGAGTACTGTGTCACCAGAGAATGAGGAACTCAAGGAACTACTTAATACACAGGTCACGTGACCTGTTTCTTCGGCATTCACGCTGATTTGTCTGTGGAGAACTTACGTCGACATTGTAAATAGTTAACTTCATTCTGCTTTGTTTACAGGGAGGTTATTATTATTATTATTATTATTATTATTAATTATTATTATTCACACACCTCAAGGATAGTTCTCTTGCATTGCCAATGGCTCTCAAGGGCCCTGTATTGTTTCTTCATGGCCTTAGCTTGGCCAGGTGATTTTCCATAGGCTACCCCTGAATTTCTCTGCAGCTTGTATTTTCCCTTCATATCCTGAATACCATTTATTAATTTCTAGAGTTTAGGGGGAAAACCACCTGTAACGCCATTCGCAGACTTATAACTACGATGTTAATGGTAGGAAATTGTTCATTGACTGGAAGGATTTGGATTTTTTTAAAAGGAATGGTTTCACGCTGATTTCCATGCTTCCACTTTGGGTGAAGATTGTAATTGCACCAAGCAATTTGAAAACCAAAAAGAATCGCAGCCTTTTTACAGATGATTGGGAATTTAAGAATAAATTGGCAGCTATTTGAATTCGTGAACAATTTGCTACAAAGCAGGTATACAAACACCTTGTAAATAAATGAAACGAAAAATTATATCAATTTTTTTATATTAAAACCAATCAAGTCATTGGTGCCACGTGTTATCTGAGATGGAGAGAGGAAATATCTCGAAACGTGGTGCAGTTCAAACAGCACACCTTCAATCCTCCACTTTTGTTACTTTTGATTTCTTATTCCTCATCAAACAAAAAACCTCAGAATGCTACCTCTGTGCACGTGGTAAGCAGTGAAATATGCATGCATGTGTATATGTATGTAATGACTAGATTAGAATGATGATATGGTTTTAATTGTAGATGTGTGTGTGTGTTTTTGTGTTTTGTGTTTTTCTTCTTTTTTTTCTTTTCCTTTTTTGTGTCCTGCTTTTTTTTCTTGTTTGTATGCTACAGTGGTACCTCGGGTTAAGTACTTAATTGGTTCCGGAGGTCCGTTCTTAACCTGAAACTGCTCTTAACCTGAAACACCACTTTAGCTAATGGGGCCTCCTGCTGCTGTCGTGCTGCCGGAGCACGATTTCTATTCTTATCCTGAAGCAAAGTTCTTAACCTGAAGCGCTATTTCTGGGTTAGCGGAGTCTGTAACCTGGAGCATATGTAACCTGAAGTGTATGTAACCCGAGGTACCACTGTATTATTTTGGATTCAATGTTTGTAATTTTTGTTATAATTTTGCATTGAAATAAAAGAAAAGAAAAGAAACCAAGGGCAAGTCTAGACAGATAATAAAAGGATATATACATTTTTTTTTAAAAAAGAAAGAAATATGCATGGCAGGAAGTTGTTTAATGGAAAATTCCCCCATTCCACATTGCCTTATCACAAACAGAGCCGGCCCAAGCATGAGGCAAGGTGAGGTGACTGCCTGAGGGCATCAGATCCCAATGTCAAGCTTCCTTTCCCACTTGTTCCTGACGCAGATCTTCCCTCACCCCCTTTTCCCTGGTGAGGAGGAGGTCGCCATTTTGTTGTTTGCCTCAGGCGCCAAAATGGCTTGGGCCAGTCCTGATCACAAACTCCTCTATTTCAGAAGTGGTTTGATTTTGTGGCTTGGGAGGCTACTGTTTCTGAAACTCCAGCCCAAAGACTCCTTGGGCATGTAGAATTAGTTCCTTGGATCTCAGCCATGCATTCCATGGAATTTAGGACAATTATTGATGTGGAAATGCTTGCTATATTTCCCAGGGTAGGGAAAGGCTGTAGGATCCCGTTGCTCTCTGGCGCATATCATTTGTGTAATAAAAGTCATCACCATGAGTTATGGCAGAAGGAAGGAAAGCTGGCTCCATTCTGATCAGTTCTGTGATCTCAGTGTGAATAGTTTCTCCCATAAATCCTAAAAGGCTCAGCAAATATTTGTACAGTGCAGCAGTTCAGCAAAGATTTGCCTTCATTTCTGAAGCAGGTCCGAGTGAGGGAAATCCCCGACACCTGCAGAATGACTGTATTACTTGTTATAAGAAGCAGAAACCAAACCAAATAAGGTAATTGTGAATCAGCACTAAAAAACAAACAAGGAAAAATATATTTGGCTAAGTGTCTGGGCATGAAATTGAGGAAAGCACATGCACTGATTTAAAAAATACCAGAGAATTAACATAACAAGAGGTGTTTTCAAAAGGCGAGAAACCCTTCATGCCAACTTTATCATTGCCCGCATTTTCCAGTTTTGTGGTGGTGGTTTCAAAGTAGGGATGTTGTTGGACCTGTAACATTGGCCATAGCTCACTGTCAGGGTCCAAGATTTGCCCGCTAAAGTTTTACATTGCTCTTATAACGGAATATGCAGAGAGGAGCCCCATCTGTTTACTTCTTGTAAATGACTTCCATTAGCTACTGTTTTCAGAGGGCTATAGGCTAAAATACAAAGCTATTGTGCTACCAACCTTACCGTATGCTTGTGAAACATGGACCACTTATAAACGCAATCTCCAACTCCTCGAAAGATTCCATCAACGGTGTGTCTGAAAAAATTTACATGTCACTTGGGAAGACAGGCGAACTAATACCAGTGTACTGGAAGAAACAAGGATCACCATTGTTGAAGCAATGATTCTTCAACATCAACTTCGTTGGACTGGTCATGTTGTGCGGGTGCCTGATGATCGTCTTCCAAAGCAACTACTGTATTCCAAACTTAAAAATGGAAAGCGTAATGCCTGGTGGTCAACAAAAGAGGTTTAAAGACTCTCTCAAGGCAAATCTAAAAAAAAAATGTAGTATAAGCACTTGATAACTGGGGAACACTGGCCTGTGAGCTCTCCAATCGGAGAACAGCCTTTACCAAAGGTGTCATGGGTTTTGAAGATGCTCAAATTTGGGACGAAAGGGAGAAATGTGCTAAGAGGAAGGTACGCTTGGCAAACCCTCACCATGATCAACTCCTGCCTGGGAACATATGTCTCCACTGTGGAAGGATGTGTGGATCCAGAATTGGCCTCCACAGTCACTTACGGACCCACTGTTAAAACCGTGTTTATGAAAGAAGAAGAGGAAGAGGAGGAGGAGTTTGGATTTGAAATCCCGCTTAATCACTACCCAAAGGAGTCTCAAAGCGGCTGACAATCTCCTTTCCCTTCCTCCCCCACAACAAACACTCTGTGAGGTGAGTGGGGCTGAGAGACTTCAGAGAAGTGTGACTAGCCCCAAGGTCACCCAGCAGCTGCATGTGGAGGAGCGGAGACGCGAACCCAGTTCCCCAGATTACGAGTCTACCACTCTTAACCACTACACCACACTGGAAGACAATCGTACTCAGCTACAAGTGATCACCAAAGAAGAAGGTAGGCTAAAGTGGAGGAGAATTAAATGGCTGCACTGGTGGGTTTCATTGAGACCCCTCTCTCCATCCTACCCCACTTCAGAGTGATGTAATAGTCTATTCATCTTTCCAGGGGACTCTGTGAATTATATCTCTGTGAGGTAGATAGGGGTCTCCTAGCAACTCTCAGCACTATTAACAAATGACAGCTCCCAGGATTCTTTGGGGGAAGCCAGGACTGTTTAAAGTGGTATAATACTGCTTTAAAGGGACGCTTTTAAATACTGCTTTTAAAGGGAGGCGGGTGGCACTGTGGGTTACACCACAGAACCTAGGACTTGCCGATCAGAAGGTTGGCGGTTCAAATCCCCGCAACGGGTGAGCTCCCGCTGCTTGGTCCCTGCTCCTGCCAACCTAGCAGTTTGAAAGCACGTCAAAGTACAAGTAGATAAATAGGTACCGCTCCGGCAGGAAGGTAAACGGCATTTCCGTGCGCTGCTCTGGTTCGCCAGAAGCGGCTTAGTCATGCTGGCCACATGACACAGAAGCTGTATGCCGGCTCCCTCGGCCTATAAAGCGAGATGAGCGCCGCAACCCCAGAGTCGGCCACGACTGGACCTAATGGTCAGGGGTCCCTTTACCTTACTGCTTTAAACATATATTGCAGGTGGAACCTCTCTTTCTATCACGCATGCACACAAACCTTCCAAATGAGAATTAAAAACTGCTTGTTCAGAAAGGAAATTTCTAGCAGGTCGCTTATCACGGAGAGTCCAAATAAACCTGTCATCTGATAGAAGTCACAACCCACTTCTAAGTCCTGCAGACATTTCCTGATCCTCTGAACTCTTAATCTCTTGGCATCGAATAAAGATGACATCAGTGCTTCGCTGAAATGTGTGACCCAGCAACTGCGCACAGCTCTCCACAGCAATTTCCCATGAGGATGAATGAATGAATTGGTGTCTGTTAACTTCAAGGGGAGTTCCACTCTGAGGCCCTATTAGTAGTATTAGTATTAGTATTAGTATTAGTATTAGTATTAGTATTAGTACAGTGGTACCTCGGGTTACATACGCTTCAGGTTACAGACTCCGCTAATCCAGAAATAGTACCTCGGGTTAAGAGCTTTGCTTCAGGATGAGAACAGAAATCGTACTCCGGTGGCACGGCGGCAGCAGGAGGCCCCATTAGCTAAAGTGGTGCTTCAGGTTAAGAACAGTTTCAGGTTAAGAAAGGACCTCCGGAACAAAAGAAGTACTTAACCCGAGGTACCACTGTATTAGTATGCCACCCTATACCCACAGATCTCAGGGAGGTTCACAATATAAACATACAAAATACATAATAAAAATAAAAGCAAGAACAATCCAATACCCCCTTTTTAAAAGCAGTTTCATGCCTCTTTAAACAGCCATGGCTTCAACCAGAGAGTCCTGGGAACTGTAGTTCAGAAAAGATACTGAGAGTTGTTAGGAGATGCATGTGCCCAGCCTATTTTTCACACAGCCCTACAATTCTGAGAGTGGTTGTAACAGCCAACCCCGGTTCCCAGGGGTCCCCGAGAACTGTAGCTGTGTGAAGCTGAACAGGGGGGTCCCCTTACAACTCTCGGCAGCCTTAACAAATTATGGTTTCCAGAATTATTTGGGAGGAAACCATGGCTGGTATTCTAGTGCTCTAAATGTGTATCAGTGCCAGATTTATGAATAAGCTAAACAAGCTATAACTTAGGGCCCCACCCCGAAAAAAATTAAAGAAAAAAACTGGATGGACATTTTCAAAATATAAAATAAAAAAACAAAATAAAACCTACTTACAGCAACGGTGTTTTGTGTTGTGTACGCTCCTATTTGTTATGTGCAAATGGCTTTAGATACCTATTAGGTCCATAAATTACCATATAGCATATATTCAACACAAACAGGGACAATATAAATGGCCCCATTACCTTCAGTAGCTTAAAGGTAAAGGTAAAGGTACCTCTGACCATTAGGTCCAGTCGCGGATGACTCTGGGGTTGTGCGCTCATCTCACTCTATAGGCCGAGGGAGCCGGCGTTTGTCCACAGACAGCTTCCGGGTCATGTGGACAGCATGACTAAGCCGCTTCTGGCGAACCAGAGCAGCGCACGGAAACGCCATTTACCTTCCCGCCGGAGCGGTACCTATTTATCTACTTGCACCTTGATGTGCTTTCGAACTGCTAGGTTGGCAGGAGCAGGGACTGAGCAACGGGAGCTCACCCCGTCGCGGGGATTCAAACCGCTGACCTTCCGATCGGCAAGCCCTAGGCTCTGTGGTTTAGACCACAGCGCCACCCGCGTCCCTTCAGTAGCTTAGGGCCTCGTCAAACCTAAATCCGGCCCTGTGTGTAGTGCTGATGAGGCCGAGGACGCTGGGTTGGTAGGAACAACTTTATATCAAAGGCTGCTAGACAAAAATAAGTAGCATGATTAAGACACTACAGGAGACAGGGGGAAATCCTCACTTGTGGTTAGGGATAGACCAAAGTCAAATGATAGAGCTCCTGCCCTATCACTTTCCCTGACTTCTTTGGCAACTGGCCACTGTAGATGGTCCATGTCAGTGGAATGTGCCAATGAGCGCCACTGAAGACTGGAAGACCATGTAAGTCTGGGTCTGTAGAGACTGACAGCCCTCCAGGTCTTCTGGCTGATTCACGCAGCACCCAGTCAGAGTGACTCGCACGCATGAATTCACCACCACAGATCAGACGCCACAGGTCAAACGTTCATATCGTCCCACAAACAAAACACAGTTCTGCGGGATCAGGTCAAAGTCAGCTGTGAGGGAAGGCTGAGTAACCAAGGGATATTAAAATGCATCAATGGATTTTCCTTTGGGTGCAAACTGATAGCAACTGGCATTCGTGGCTAAACGGTTGACATGGGCACAGTGACATCTACTGGCCATAATGTGGGAACGCCGTTTTATTTATTTTCTTTTTTGTTTCTCATTCCACGAATCCCTTTCCCCTCCCTTATTTGATTGTGCCAAACTGTTAGGACACATGGAAGGCTGTCCAGAGAGGCTCCTTCTCTGTTGTCTTTTCAGTGATTGTTGGTGCTGACCTTTAAAGCCCTAAATGGCCTCAGCCCAGTATACCTGAAGGAGCGTCTCCACCCCCATCATTCAACCCGGACACTGAGGTCCAGCTCCAAGGGCCTTCTGGCGGTTCCCTCCCTGTGAGAAGTGAAGCTACAGGGAACCAGGCAGAGGGCCTTCTCGGTAGTCACATCTGCCCTGTGGTATGCCCTTCCATCAGATGTCAAGGAAATAAACAACCATCTGACTTTTCAAAGACATCTGAAGGCAACCCTGTATTGGGGGATTCTTAATATCTAATGTTTTACCATTTTTTATGTGCTGTAAGCAGCCCACAGTGGCTGGGGAAACCCTGGGGTATAAATAAAATTGTTGTTGTTGTTGTTGTTGGTTGTTTGTTTGTTTGTTTGTTTAAAGCCGGATAGTGTGGGACGCAGGTGGCGCTGTGGGTAAAAGCCTCAGCTCCTAGGGCTTGCCGATCGAAAGGTTGGCGGTTCGAATCCCCGCGGCGGGGTGCGCTCCCGTTACTTGGTCCCAGCGCCTGCCAACCTAGCAGTTCGAAAGCACCCCCGGGTGCGAGTAGATAAATAGGGACCGCTTACTAGCGGGAAGGTAAATGGCGTTTCCGTGTGCGGCTCTGGCTCGCCAGAGCAGCAATGTCACGCTGGCCACGTGACCCGGAAGTGTCTCCGGACAGCGCTGGCCCCCGGCCTCTTGAGTGAGATGGGCGCACAACCCTAGAGTCTGTCAAGACCTGGCCCGTACGGGCAGGGGTACCTTTACCTTTTTAGTGTGTTGTATTTGAGCTCAGGACCTGAGGTTCCCCACCTCTGATGAGAGCCCTGCAACTGGGCATTTGAGAGTGGCTTTCATCTTTTTTTTT
>JAXCMG010000070.1:1334749-1348770 GCA_034642415.1 Podarcis siculus | reverse complement strand
TGTGTCTGTGTCTGTGTCTGAATTTGCATCCCTATGGTACAGGAGGACATTGGTCATTTCACCTGCAGGAGAAATAATAATAATAATAATAATAATAATAATAATAATAATAATAATAATAATAATAATAATAATTTATTTATACCCCGTCCATCTGGCTGAGTTTCCCCAGCCACTCTGGGCGGCTTCCAATCAAGTGTTAAAAACAATACAGCATTAAATATTAAAAACTTCCCTAAACAGGGCTGCCTTCAGATGTCATTTAAAGAGAAGATAGCTGCTTATTTCCTTCACATCTGAAGGGAGGGCATTCCACAGGGCGGGCACCACTACCAAGAAGGCCCTCTGCCTGGTTCCCTGTAACCTCACTTCTCGTTGTGAGGGAACTGCCAGAAGGCCCTTGGCGCTGGACCTCCGTGTCCAGGCAGAACGATGGGGGTGGAGACGCTCCTTCGGGTATACAGGACCGAAGCCGTTTAGGGCTTTAAAGGTCAGCACCAACACTTTGAATTGTGCTCGGAAACGTACTGGGAGCCAATGCAGATCTCTCAGGACCGGTGTTATGTGGTCCCGGCAGCTACTGCCAGTCACCAGTCTAGCTGCCGCATTCTGGATTAATTGCAGAATCAAACATTACCCTTCCCAAAGCTACATGGAAGCATGGCTTGGCGTTGGTCTAAGCGTGTCTGTTTCCCAAAAGTGAGCAATCGATTTCCCAACACCTTCTCTTTTTTTTGCCTGGCCCTGGGTACGATGGAGCAGTACCTCAATAGGTTGTAAGCCTCCCTGCTGTCTTTGGCAAGACCAAGAGGTGAGGGAGGAGGGTCATGGGAAAAGACCTTTTAGACAGGAGGCTCCATGATATGCTTCTTTCCAAACCTGGGCAACACACATCCTTTCCTGGCTTCTTCTTGCATCCTTTCGTCTGCCTCTCACACACACGCCCAGCCAGAATGGCTCCTTCCCTGGCTTCCTCCTCTGGCTGGCCTCATCGCTTGGTGCACGGCATGTTCCAGCTTGTAGCCTTGATCAGAAAATTGCAACGCCACTTGCCAGGTAGGATGGCTTGGCTGAAGTTGTTGCCAGCAGCTGCGGATAACCCAGAGGCTTCTCAGGGCTAGCTGCCGATAGAGGAGGGTTTGCAGCATAGCTGTCAGCCGTCCCTTATTTGGCGGGAAACTCCCTTATCCCAGCGCCATGTCCCGGATTGAAGTTGTCCCTTAAATTTCCCAGGTTTCATGCTCACCCGGCTTGGGAAGGAAGCAGCAGCTCGGGGTCCTCCGCCACAAGAGAGAGCACGCACACGAGCTGCCGCGTCTCCGTCTCTCCCTTTTCCCCCCTCAGGGGCGCGTCGTGAGGAGACTGGTGGCGGCGGGCGGGCAGACAGCCCCTCTCTTGCGAGACTTCCACCACGCTGCCAAGGGAAGCCAGAGGCGGTGGCGGCTGAGGAGGCAGCCTGAGGGAGGAGGAAGAGGAGGGGATGGGGAGGGATGCAGAAGGGCGGCGCTTCAGTGGCTGTGGTGGTGCCGCAACCGCCTCATGCCGGACTTGCGGGCAGGAGTCTCCCTCCCTCCCTCCCTCTCTCTCGGGCAGGGAAGGGTCGATGGAACTCCGCGCGCCAGGACGATGGCAGCCCTGACGTGCATAAGCTAAGCAAAATCCCTTATTTTGGCTGCTGATCCCTTATTTTCGAGGCTGCTGGTCCCTTATTTTCAAATCTGTAAGTTGACAGCTATGGTTTGCAAGGAGATGTAGCCTGCATGCACGAACAGCCCAGATTGGGATGGAGACTCACAAGTGGTGAGTATGCACATGTGCCGCTGTGTGAAATGATGGCACTGATCATCCAGCTCAGGGATGAGGAATTTGTG
Source organism: Podarcis siculus (assembly GCA_034642415.1). Lineage (NCBI taxonomy): Eukaryota > Metazoa > Chordata > Lepidosauria > Squamata > Lacertidae > Podarcis > Podarcis siculus. The sequence goes on along the minus strand of JAXCMG010000070.1, from coordinate 1,346,899 downwards.
GTCCTCCAGATGTTGGCCTCCAGTACCCATCAGCCCCTGCAAGCACAGCTGATGGTCAGAGCTGGTGGGAGTTGTAGTCCAGCAACACATGGAGAGTCACAGGTTCCTCATCCATTCTGATCCACCTGTAAGCCACATAAGACGTAGTCCTGGCATAGGCAAACTTGGCCCTCCAGATGTTAGGGGACTACAGCTCCCATCATCCCTAGCTAACAGGACCAGTGGTCAGGGATGATGGGAGTTGTAGTCCCAAAGCATCTGGAGGGCTGAGGTTGCCTGTGCCTGACCTAGTCCCTTCTTCCCTGGCTGACTGACTCCAACTACGAAAGCTGATCCTGCTGCTCAAAGGGCCTAATAGGGACCATCGGGGCAGGATCTTGCTTGGGGGTTGTGGTTAACAGCAACATTTAATTCTAGGGGCAATATACTATTTTTGCTGCCATCTGGATTATGATCTTGTATTTTTATTCTTAGGCCTAAATATGAATTGATACTGGACTGTTTCACTTGATTAGTAGAATATATTTATTTATACCCCACTTTTTTCCCTGATGGCAGCTTACAGGTAAAAATAAGAACCACTAAAAACATAGGAAAAAAACAACCATCAAAGAAAGAATTAAACATTGATAGAATCGAAGCTATCTACATATATAAAACATTAGTGTATATTTATCTCTTTGACTGCTTTTTTTTTTTAATTATAGCCCATCAATATTTGTACGGCTATTGAGAGTTGGTTGATATGTCTTATAGTTCCTGGTGAGTTCTCTTGAAATGTTGTTATATTTTATTATGGAAACTCCCAGTGAGCTGCTTTGAGAAAATAGCATACAAATATTGTTGTTGTTGTTAAAATGTATATACCGCCCCATACCCAGAGGTCTCAGGGTGGTTCACAAGATAAAACCACAATATCAAAGCACAAAATACAATGGTACCTCGGGTTAAGTACTTAATTCATTCCGGAGGTCCGTTCTTAACCTGAAACTGTTCTTAACCTGAAGCACCACTTTAGCTAATGGGGCCTCCTGCTGCCACTGCACCGCCGGAGCACGATTTCTGTTCTTATCCTGAAGCAAAGTTCTTAACCTGAAGCACTATTTCTAGGTTAGCGGAGTGTGTAACCTGAAGTGTATGTAACTTGAAGCATATGTAACCCGAGGTACCACTGTACATAATCAAAATATAAACTAAAACAACCCAATAATATCACACACACACACACACACACACACCCCTCAGAAAGGCATTGGATGTCAAACAGCCAAAGGCCTGGCTAAAGAGCAACGTTTTTGCCTGGCGCCTAAAGATGTAAATAAACATGGTGATGAGAATTTTCTTATTTATGAGATAAAAACTCCTCTGCCAGTCAGATGTTGCTAGACAGCAGCTCCATCATCTCTGACCATTGGTTTTACTGGCAGCAGCTGATGGAGTTCAACATCTGGAAAGCCACAGATCCCCCATCCCTGGTGTAAAGTAAAGGTAAAGGGACCCATGACCATTAGGTCCAGTCGTGACCGACTCTGGGGTTGCGGCGCTCATCTCGCTTTATTGGCCGAGGGAGCCAGCGTACAGCTTCCAGGTCACGTGGCCAGCATGACTAAGCCGCTTCTGGCGAACCAGAGCAGCGCACGGAAACGCCGTTTACCTTCCCGCCGGAAGGTATTTATCTACTTGCACTTTGACGTGCTTTCAAACTGCTAGGTTGGCAGGACATCCCTGGTGTAGATGATCCTAAAATCACTTTTTTGAGAATTTGGAATGGGCATCTTGGGAAGATTCCAGTCAGTATAGCCAATTCCCAGCCCTGGTCAGTACACAGGCATGATGGGAGTTGTACTCCAACAACATCTGGAGGACCAACAGTTCCCCAGTATACTGGGTTGCACCCTTGCTGCCTGTACAGGTTCTTCTGAGTCAATGTAACTTCCATGAGATAATATGCATGACTACCCCAGCGCCAAGAAACACCTTCAGAAACAAACAGCTGAACACTTGCCTTGGAGGGGAAATACATTTGTCTCCAACTGTTGTGAAATTGCCTTGGCACACATCTTCATTCAAAGTCCCCAAGCTGAACACGGGTGAGAGCATCCAAATCTGGAGAGATATCTTGACTGACGTTTGGGGTTACTCAAACAAGGAAAGTTTTGATGCGATTTTAGAACTCCTGGGAAAGGAAGATGCCTGGGCCTTTGCTCACTCCCACAGCCCCGACTCAACGGGTGATAAGATGCTTTCCAGAAAGGGATGTTGCCGCCCCAGTGTCCTGGCCAGTTCAACCCTAGATTTGCAGACCTTCCAAGTGTCCCTATTTCCCGGGGAAAGTCCTGGATTTACATAAGCTGTCCTGGTTTCTGATTTGATCCTGAAATGTCCCGCTTCCAGTACATCCAGATAAATGAAGTCTTTAAAATGGATAAGAAAATCGGTTTTCAAACAGAAAAAGCCAAACTGGAAACGGAATTATTAGATACAAAAACAAAAGACCTATCTAAGACCTATCTATCACACTTCAAAACGACCTTGACAGATTGGAGAACTGGGCCAAAACAAACAAGATGAATTTTAACAGGGAGAAATGTAAAGTATTGCACTTGGGCAAAAAAAGTGAGAGGCACAAATACAAGATGGGTGACACCTGGCTTGAGAGCAGTGCATGTGAAAAGGATCTAGGAGTCTCGGTTGACCACAAACTTGACATGAGCCAACAGTGTGACGCGGCAGCTAAAAAAGCCAATGCAATTCTGGGCTGCATCAATAGGAGTATAGCATCTAGACCAAGGGAAGTAATAGTGCCACTGTATTCTGCTCTGGTCAGACCTCACCTGGAGTACTGTGTCCAGTTCTGGGCGCCACAGTTCAAGAAGGACACTGACAAACTGGAACGTGTCCAGAGGAGGGCAACCAAAATGGTCAAAGGCCTGGAAACGATGCCTTATGAGGAACGGCTAAGGGAGCTGGGCATGTTTAGCCTGGAGAAGAGGAGGTTAAGGGGTGATATGATAGCCATGTTCAAATATATAAAAGGATGTCACATAGAGGAGGGAGAAAGGTTGTTTTCTGCTGCTCCAGAGAAGCGGACACGGAGCAATGGATCCAAACTGCAGGAAAGAAGATTCCACCTAAACATTAGGAAGAACTTCCTGACAGTAAGAGCTGTTCGACAGTGGAATTTGCTGCCAAGGAGTGTGGTGGAGTCTCCTTTGGAGGTCTTTAAGCAGAGGCTTGACAACCATGTCAGGAGTGCTCTGATGGTGTTTCCTGCTTGGCAGGGGGTTGGGCTCGATGGCCCTTGTGGTCTCTTCCAACTCTATGATTCTATGATTCTATGTACAGTTTATTGCTGGAATGGCATACGAAAGATGAACAAGTGAAATCTGTAATGACTGAATGGGCCAGGCACAATATCATGATGGTGGATTGGGAGAAATTGTGGAAAAAAGGAATAAATTTACAGCTTGTAATGTATTAAGAGAAAATTTGGTGAAAATGATGTATAGATGGTATTTAACACCAGTGAAGTTAGCAAAAATGTATCATACTCATGATAGTAAATGCTGGAAATGCAGAGAAAAAGAAGGAACCTTTTACCACATGTGGTGGACGTGCCCCAAGGTAAAAGACTGCTGGGAAAGGATTTAGAATGAATTGAAAAAAGTGTTGAAAAACACTTTTATTAAAAAACCAGAAGCCTTTTTACTTGGTATAGTGGGGGGTGAAATCCCCAAAAAGAATGTTACTTTTTTCTGCATGCCACAACAGCTGCGAGAATATTGCTAGCGAAGAACTGGAAGAAACTATAGAAGAATGGCAGATGAAGATGATGGACTATATGGAACTTGCCGAACTGACCAGTAGACTCCGAGACCAGAGAGAAGAGACGGTGGAAGAAGACTGGAAGAAGTTTAAGGAATATTTGAAAAAAATATGTTAATATTTAAATCTTAGAATAGCTTTGGAAGTGGATTTAGGCTGTAAGGTTAGAAGTAGAAGATAGTGTATTTTAAAATAGTATTATTTGCAAGTGATAAAATGTGAAGATTTTTATGGTTAATGTAAGTGTGATAAAAAAAATGGTTAGAAATTATGATATATGTAAACAGCTAAAGATGAGGTAAAATGAAAATCAGATAGGGGGGACTTGGGGAAGCCCACCTAACAATGTTTAGAAAAAATAAGGATAAGACAAGAATCTGTTTCTATTGTTTGTTTTCCTGTTATAAAATGAATAAAAAATGGGGGGGGGTGAAATGTCCCGCTTTTCCTCAGGACACCCCCATTTTCATCATAGAAATGTTGGAGGGTATGAAGTGATGTGACACCCACCCTGAGCCAAGGAGATAAGTACCGTATTTTTTGCTCTATAAGACTCACTTTTTCCCTCCTAAAAAGTAAGGGGAAATGTGTGTGCGTCTTATGGAGCGAATGCAGGCTGCACAGCTATCCCAGAAGCCAGAACAGCAAGAGGGATTGCTGCTTTCACTGTGCAGCGATCCCTCTTGCTGTTCTGGTTTCTGAGATTCAGAATATTTTTTTCTGGTTTTCCTCCTCCAAAAACTAGGTGCGTCTTGTGGTCTGGTGCGTCTTATAGAGCGAAAAATACGGTAACTATATAATCTATAGAAGACATCTGAAGGCAGCCCTGTATAGGGAAGTTGTGGTTTTTTTAATGCTGAATGTTTTATTATGTTTTTATGTATGTTGGAAGCTGCCCAGAGTGGCTGGGGCAACCCAATCAGATGGCTGACGTATAAAAATTCACAGATTGTTTTCCAGTCTTCTCCAATATGCTTCTGGTTCACTCTGGAACTCCTACCCATAGAGAGAATGCCTGTATTTGCCACTGCTATCAATTCATGACACATTACAGGAAGGTCTGCAGGAAGCTGAATCAATGAGAGACCTTTCTGAGCGTGACAAATGATTCCATTGCCATCTAACCAGATTTGGGGATTCATGTTTGGAAGCATGACAAAGATCTGAATCATTAACCCAGACTGCATCGGAAACTCCACATTGTTGTGATACGTTTGCTTGTATTACTGATCTCCTTTGAATCAGAGAAAGAATTTCCCCCAGCCACACACATCTCATGTTTACTCACTGGTGACTTCATGCAGACATTTCTGGATTTTCATTGGTTATCCTGCCATATGATCATTTTTTGTGTGTTGTTGTGCGTCAGGGCATAACATGGCACTACCATGTTGGCTACCTCAAGCAGGAGATTTGGGGTAGCAAGTAATGGCTTAATTTATTATTGTTGTACTTTGGCTACCAGAGAACGGAAGGGGGGAGTGTGAGTTTGCATTTTTTAGTACAGGAAGTATCAATCTGATGTGTAGATATTATTCCTATTCTACTTAATTCTGGAAGCTTCTAGAAGCTTCTCTGTGTGAAAGAAGCTTCATGATACAGTGGTACCTTGGGTTACATACACTTCAGGTTACATACATTTCAGGTTACAGACTCAGCTAACCCAGAAATAGTACCTCGGGTTAAGAACTTTGCTTCAGGATGAGAACAGAAATTGTGCTCCGGCGGCGCAGTAGCAGCGGAAGGCAGCATTAGCTAAAGTGGTGCTTCAGGTTAAGAACAGTTTCAGGTTAAGTACGAACCTCTGGAACGAATTAAGTACTTAACCTGAGGTACAACTGTATTTGGGTTATTCCTTATGAAAAGCTGAGTACTATTTCTGAGTTAGTGGAGTCTGTAACCTGAAGCATCTGTAACCTGAGGTACCACTGTATAAGTTATTGTAAGTTTAAATTATTTGCAGCAACTGGATTTCTTAGGGACAGTGCCAATCCTGAATGTATTGGATTTGTGACCATGATGCTCATTTTTGCCTTCAGTAGCAGTAAAGTTCTGCTGGATGAAATATAATTGCCTCTGGTCTATTTCTGGTGATCCTGCAACGTGTTTAAGTTTTTACTCTGCTAACTATACATTGGAATTTGCTCTGGATCAATACTGAGTAGCCTTTAAATGACAGTGCTTGTGGGACTTTGTGTCTCGGGGACCAAAACAACTTGACCAGTGCTGTTTTTCTAGGAAAAGAGGTGCCAGAACTCACCATGAACACCTCCCCTGTTCTCTTACAATGGCAATAGCATCCACCTGAGAGGTGCCAGAACTCCAGTGAGTTCTAGGTGAAAAAAACCACATGCTTGACTAATCTGTACCTCAATATTTGGGGGCGGGTGCCATATGCTGCTCCATTTTGGGTAGCAAAACATTTTGGACTGGCCCTGTTCTGCCTTGAAATCCTCTCTAACAAAGATGTACCGTGAGGGTTGGGATCTTAAACAGAGCAATCATATCTTCAAGTTGCTTCTCCTGCTTGCAATAGGATTGTGCCTTCTCCGACCGATAGAGTTGGGTTGGCACAGGCTTCTTCAACCTCGGCCCTCCAGATGTTTTTGGCCTACAACTCCCATGATCCCTAGCTAGCAAGGCCATTAAGTCTAGTGTAGTGTGAGGCTATTATACACTATGCCTGTAAAGCACATCCAGAACACATTTCTTTCTCTTCTGGGCACTGTAGTTTACCCCTCAGTTACAATTCCCACCAAACCTTAACAAACTACAGTGCACAGAATTCTTTGAGGGGGGAAAATGAGCTTTGAATGTGTTTTAAAGGTATAAAGGTAAAGGGACCCCTGACCATTAGGTCCAGTCGTGGCCGACTCTGGGGTTGCGGCGCTCATCTCGCTTTATTGGCCAAGGGAGCCGGCATACAGCTTCCGGGTCATGTGGCCAGCATGACTAAGCCGCTTCTGGAGAACCAGAGCAGCGCACGGAAACGCCGTTTACCTTCCCGCTGGAGCGGTACCTATTTGTCTACTTGCACTTTGATGTGCTTTCTAACTGCTAGGTTGGCAGGAGCAGGGACCGAGCAACGGGAGCTCACCCCATCACGGGGATTCGAACCGTCAACCTTCTGATCGGTAAGTCCTAGGCTCTGTGGTTTAACCCACAGCGCCACCCGCGTCCCATAAAGGTATATAGTGTGTCCATAATCCGAGCTATAGGAATCTTCATGTTCAGTGCCCCAAATATTTCCCTGGGCTCTCTAACAAGCTTCTTCCTCACCCCGCAACTCCATGATCTTTCATCTGTTTTGAAAAATGGAGTCCATTAGGGTTCTTCTAGACAGCTAGTTTACTCAGCAACCATCCTGATTTGTTTGCCCAAAGTTTACACGGTAGTTAGACCATGACATTCGTTGTGTTCACAGGAAAACCATATAACAAGAAGAATTCATCCTACATTCATCCTGAGCTGCTTGTGGGGTGTTTATAGGTCTTCCTATTGATCTTTTGTTCTTCCCACACTCTTCACATCCCAGCTGCAAAAATCCCACATATTTTTAAAAAGTGTGTTTGTTAATCTAGACCAGGCTTCCTCAACTTCAGCCCTCCAGATGCCTTGGGACTTCAATTCCCAGCATCCCTGACCACTGGTCTTGCTAGCTAAGGATCATGGGAGTTGTAGGCCAAAAACATCTAGAGGGCCGAGGTTGAGGAAGCCTGATCTAAACAACAGAGGGCTTTAATCCTGGATATCTGGTATGTGCCATCCCACAAAATAGTGACACTCTAGAGTTCCCCTTAGCTTTTCTTAGTTTTCTTACATTTCTAACTAATTGACTTGTGGTAAGACTCCAGGGAGCTGGAAGGAGAGCAATGCTACCAGAGTTTGGTCTCCTCTAGAAGAGAGAGAGCACTGAAGACTGTTTGAATGTTATTTTTGCAGCTCTGCTTCTTTACCTATATGAAAACACAGCATCAGTGGAGACAAAGGAACAAAGCATCAGCTAAACTCCTCCTAGCTGTTTTAAGGCAAGCACCAGTACCATGTGCTTGGTCACAGTCCTACCACTTCTCCTGCATTTTATGGTCTTCGATCACAGTTTAGCTGAAAAGTAGAGTATATGTAACAGTTGTTATTGTTACTAATATTATTTTTCTCCAGATAAGTGTGTGATCTATCTGTCAGCTGTTGGCAAGCAGTGGGAAAAGGCTCAGTGGAATGATATCTTCCTGACATGCAGAGAAGTTCCCAGGCTCGATCCCATCTAAACCACTGAGCTTCTTGGGCTTGCTGATCAGAAGGTTGGTGGTTCAAATCCACTTGACAGGGTGAGCTCCTGTTGCTCTGTTCCAGCTCCTGCCAACCTAGCAGTTCAAAAGCATGCCAGTGCAAGCAGATAAATAGGTACCACTGCAGCAGGAAGTTAAATGGTGTTTCTGTGTGCTCTGGCTTCCATCAAAGTGTTCAGTTGTGCCAGAAGAGGTTTAGTCCTGCTGGCCATGTGACCCAGAAAGCTGTCTGCGGATAAATGCCGTCTCCCTCGGCCTGAAAGCAAGATGAGCGCCACAACGCCATAATCGCCTTTGACTGGACTTAACCGTACAGGGGTCCTTTACCTTTTACCTATACCTACCTTTTGTGTACAAATAAATGGGGTCGATTCATTACCTTGTTATTTTAGACCTCTGGTAAGGGAACCTAATATGCAGGAACAGGAGCGTAAAAGCAAGTTAAGAAACCCCAGTCTGGTCCAAGGTGCAAAGGACATAATTCTCATGAACATGGTGAGCAATGTGTTGGCGTGCCAGGCAGTGTCTCCTTGTTATTCAGGTGAACAGCAGTTGTGGGCTGGTACATTGGTCAGTTTCTCCCTCCTTCAGCATCAGCATGACATCACAATGGCCTGTGTCTCTCCTTCTGGTTGGACGCATCCGTGTGAGAACACAGTGGCCAATCTGTCCAGGGGTCCTTTACCTTACCTTTACCTCTCTTTTTTCCCCTACCTTATCTCCAGGTACAACTGGGAGAAAGGCCTGCATGAATCCCTTGAGGAATGCTGGCAGTTAATGTAGATCATACAGAGCCAGATGACTCAATGGTTTGGCTCAGGATAAGGAAAGCCTATGTGTCGCAATAAACCTACTGGGCTTTTAAGCTGCCACAAAACTATTTGTTTTTGTTGCAACAAACAGAACTTAGAAATCTGTATTTATCACTGTAAAGTGGTACCTCAGGTTACATACGCTTCAGGTGACATACGCTTCAGGTTACAGACTCTGCTAACCTAGAAATAGTGCTTCAGGTTAAGAACTTTGCTTCAGGATAAGAACAGAAATCGTGCTCTGGCGGCATGGCGGCAGCAGGAGGCCCCATTAGCTAAAGTGGTGCTTCAGGTTAAGAACAGTTTCAGGTAAAGTACAGACCTCCGGAACGAATTAAGTACTTAACCCGACACACCACTGTATACACCTGAGCTTCCCATAGACCTATCACTGGAACTCTTTCATTTTTTTATAGTGAATATGAATATTTTTTATAATGTGAATATGAAGGCATTAGCTAAGCAACTTGGACCATTATTATCGTAAATTAGAAGGGAACCAACTCTTGTTGAATTAGTGTGCCTCTTGTTTGATCAGGATTCATTTAGAACACCAAAAACTTGTGGCAGCACACATTTGAAATGATAGGTTCTAAGTAAAGCTATTTTTATATTTTAGGTAGACATTTGTTTTCCCTCTGCAATCATCATTGGAACAAGCAGATTTACTTAGTATCCTTATGGAAAATGCTACTTCCTCAGTTTAGAATGTATAGTTTTAGTCTGGTAGGAAACATTTTGAAAGTTCTGGATGTATTGAAATTGCACAGCGGCTCATTGCTAAGAATGCAGTAACACAGCTCTTGAACTTCATAGAAGGATGTATTTATTTTCTGTGCTGATTACCTGAAAACAGTAACAACAATACAGAAGAATAACTTTTTAATATTTCTATATACAGTGGTACCTCGGGTTACATATGCTTCAGGTTACAGACTCTGCTAACCCAGAAATATTACCTTGGGTTAAGAACTTTGCTTCAGGATGAGAACAGAAATCGCACAGCAGCGGCGCAGCAGCAGCAGCAGGAGGCCCCATTGAAGCAGTGGTGCTTCAGGTTAAGAACAGACCTCCAGAACGAATTAAGTTCTTAACCTGAGGTACCACTGTATGTGTTTGGGACATAGGAGCCAACTCCTAGATGCAGAGCTCCTTTCAGGGCCCCCAATAAAATATGAGGGGGCCAGCCCGCCCCGCCCCCCAGTTGATGGGGATTGTGATGGTATGCGTGCTCCACATCTTGTGATTGATTATGCAGGGAGGGGCTTACCTGCCGCCCCCCATATTTTATTGAAGTTTGCACCCCTGCTTTGGGGGTTTCCCTCTGCTAGTTTGCCATTTTTGAGATGGGAAACTGAACCAGACGAGCCCTTGGCCCGATCCACAGAGGGGCTCTTCTTGCATGCAACATGTGCACCTGGGGAAGTGGAGACCACAACGCTTCCACCATGAGCATCCTTTGTTGTTGTTGTTTTAATCGTTTAGTCGTGTCCGACTCTTCGTGACCCCATGGACCAGAGCACGCCAGGCCCTCCTGTCTTCCACTGCCTCCCGCAGTTTGGTCAAACTCATGCTGGTAGCTTCGAGAACACTGTCCAACCATCTCATCCTCTGTCATCTTCTCCTTGTGCCCTCCATCTTTCCCAACATCAGGGTCTTTTCCAGGGAGTCTTCTCTTCTCATGAGGTGGCCAAAGTATTGGAGCCTCAGCTTCAGGATCTGTCCTTCCAGTGAGCACTCAGGGCTGATTTCCTTAAGAATGAATAGGTTTGGTCTTCTTGCAGTCCATGGGACTCTCAAGAGTCTCCTCCAGCACCATAATTCAGAAGCATCAATTCTTTTTTTCTTTTTCTTTTTTCATAATATATGATAAGAAAAGTTAGGAAATATGATTATGACTGTAATATGGTTTTATGAAATAATATTGGAAACTACTACATATAATTACTAAGAAAATCAGATGGAAGAGATTTGAGGAAGTCAAATAATATGTTTATGAAGATGGATTTTAATTAATTAATTGTTAGTGTAGTGATGATTTGTTCTATTTTATGTTCTATATTCTTTTTTTTCTGTTTCTTTCTTTTTCCTTTATTATTGTCAACTTTTTCTTTTGTTATGTCTATGTATCAAAAGCATCAATTCTTCGGCGATCAGCCTTCTTTATGGTCCAGCTCTCACTTCCATACATCACGACTGGGAAAACCATAGCTTTAACTATACGGACCTTTGTTGGCAAGGTGAAGTCTCTGCTTTTTAAGATGCTGCGCATCCTTACCAGGGAGCAACAAGCCTCCTCCTTGACCCCAGCGCAGTTTCCCTCGGAGTCAGCGCGCACAGAACTGCAGGAGGCGCATTCCTGGGCTTCGACGCCGCTCCTCTTCGCTCCAGCCAGACGCTGGGAAAGACCCGCGCGCGTTTCGCCGAGGCGTCTGCAGGAAGCTCCGCCCGGCGCGCTCGCTTGTTCTTACCTGCCTGCCTGCCGGTGCCAGACAGGGAGGAGACTGTGGAATCTCGCGTCCGGGCCAGGCGTGCGTCTTTGCGCACGGGGAGCGCAGGTCATCGGCGCATCTGCGCCGGCTCCTCGGGGCCCCGCCGCCTCGGAGGGTGGGGCTGGCGGGGAAGGAGGGAGGCACCTCCTGGGCTGGCGCTGTCGGGACCTGCACCCAGCGGCTCCTCCGGGACGGGAAGAGGCGGCGAAGGCGGCAGCAGCAGCAGAGACGGCGCCCGGCTTGGGAAGGAGCGAGTGAGTAGCGCGTGGATTTGGGCACCATCAAAGTCTTATCGGGTGGGGATCTGGGGCAGCCCGGGTGGCAGGGGCTGGTGCCAGCGCGCTCGCGATTTCCCAGGCTGCTTGCGGAAGGAGAGCCCGCGATTCGGAGCAGCTCAGTCAGTGGGAACACCTGCGCCGTTGCTATGCTATGGGGAGTGGGGAGCGCGCGGGTTACTTCCAGAGGGCGGGAAGCGGGCGACTCGAGAGTTGCAGCAGCACGTCGGCTAGGAAGGCACTAGAGGAGGCCGTGCACACGTATGGCTGTTTAGATTATTATTAAAGCTTTTTTCGTGATCTAGAAAACTTAATGTAAACAAAAAACAAAAACAGATACAAAAAGTATCTGAATGGAGTCCTCTCTTAAAGATAGTTCTTAACGCTTACCGCCCACAGAAGTTAGTAGACCCTCCCAGCTCTCATACACACACACACACACACACACACACACACA
>JAXCMG010000070.1:1292592-1334739 GCA_034642415.1 Podarcis siculus | reverse complement strand
ATATATCTCTCAGAGCTGGACTTTAATATGATGCCTTGAGCGAGGACAAAATTTGGTGCCACCACTAAATATTTATTAGTTATTAGTTTCACACTAATTCCTTTAGGCACAGTTTCTTTTTTCCAGATCTTCTCCGTTGGTACTGATATAAATAATGTTGTTGTTCTTATGTGCCTCCTTGGCTCAGCGCCCTGTGCGGGGGAACAACCCACACTGCCCTAAAGCCAGTACAATATATATATATGCGTGTGTGTTTGTGTGTGTGTGTGTACATGGGTGGTGCTGTGGGTTAAACCACAGAGCCTAGGACTTGCCAATCAGAAGGTCGGCGGTTTGAATCCCCACGACGGGGTGAGCTCCTGTTGCTCGGTCCCTGCTCCTGCCAACCTAGCAGTTCGAAAGCACGTCAAAGTGCAAGTAGATAAATAGGTACCACTCCAGCAGGAAGGTAAACGGTATTTCTGTGCACTGCTCTGGTTCGCCAGAAGCGGCTTAGTCCCGCTGGCCACATGACCTAAAAAAACAGTCTACGGACAAACGTCGGCTCCCTCGGCCAGTAAAGCGAGATGAGCGCCACAACCCAGAGTCGGCCAAGACTGGACCTAATGGTCAGGGGTCCCTTTACCTTTATACACACACACACACACACACACACACACACACACACACATATTTGCCTGTGCACTGCTTGAATATCTTTTTCTTCTTTTCATCACCACAGAAGACAGTTCAGAAACTTTAGCTGGTAAAGAATTTGGTGGTCATTGGTTGCTCATTGGGGCAAGGCGGTTTGAGCTTATTGCACTGATCCTAGCCTGACTGCACTGGCTGCCAATTAGCTTCTGGTCCCAATTCAAAGTGCTGGTTTATAAAGCCCTAAATGGCCCAGGACCGCAATACCTCAAGGACTGCCTTTCCTCATATGAACCAACCAGACCCTGAGATCAATCTCTGAGGCCCTTCTTTGTGTGTCTCCTCCACAACACAAGACTGGGCCTTTCCTGTGGTGGCTCCCTGCTTGTGGTGACTCACCTGGTGCCAATCATTACATATCTTTAGGTGCCAGGTGAAAGTGCTTCTCCTCCACCAGGTGTTCAGCTGATTAACATTCTATGGCTTTTTAAATGTGTTTGTGGGAAGGAGGTTATAAGTTTTTGTTTTATTCTGTATTTTGTGTTCTCAATTTGTATTTTTCTGTTGTCAGCCTCTCTAGGATGTTCAGATGAGGGGTAGTATACAAATATAATAGATGATGATGATGATGAATGAATCTTCTAAACAGATCAAATAATATGTACAGCCATAAGGATGATTGCTCTGACAAACATGGTTTCCAGCACCAAAATTTCCTTCCACAGGAGCACTTTAAAAGATTGCAGATTTAATGGACTTTCAAGTCTTGAATAAACTATTGGGAGGGGAATGTTTTTTGTGTATGTGTGTGTGTGTGTGTGTGTTGGTGGGAAGGGGTGTGTTAAAGAAAAAGACAAGACGTTGAAAACAAGAGACATCTGGTATATTTATTGAGTTTGATGGATAGCATAGGATTTTCTTTTGTTGTTGCTGGGTCACAGAGTTCAGGAAAATAATAGTTCATGGAAGCTCCTTGGAATTTAATTAGTGGTTCTTCCTGTTTATTGGTGGGGGGGAGATTCCAAGGATTGCGTTGAATGGGATGTATCCACAGAATCTCTCCAGAAAAGGCATCCCCATTGAAAACTATGGAATGCACTTCAGGATATAATATCATTTAATAATAATAATAATAATAATAATAATAATAATAATAATAATAATTTTTATTTATATCCCACCCTCCCCAGCCGAAGCCAGGCTCAGGGCGGCTATCAACAATAAAATAATGCAGCATTCTAAAATGATTTAATTATAAAAATAATTCAAATCAAATTGATGGCAACCATGTTTTTGGTTGTAACCAGTAATTATTTAGAAATAATTACTGTTATTTATTAAATTTGCATGCCACCCTATACCCACAGGTCTCAGGGCGGTTCACAACATAAAATCACAAAATAAAAACACAAAATAAATAATAAAAACAGAAACGAAAACAACCCAAGAACACACACATACCACATTTTAAAAGGGCATTGGATGTCCATCAGCCAAAGGCCTGGTTAAAGGGGAATGTTTTTGCCTGGAGCCTAAAGGTATATAATGAAGGCACCAGCCGAACATTCATGGGAATATCTCTAGTTGGCTTCAGTCATCTTGGTCCTAAACCAGATGAAGTGGCCTCACAGCTGGGTACCTGTGCAAGAAAAAAAATGCCTCTCTTTTTCTCCTCCCCCTCCTTTCTTTCTGAACAGATGTTGACTTTTCTTCCGTTCTTGAGCCTCTGGGATTTTCAGTAGCAATATGACTTCGTCGAATGAATATGGTTCCAGTTCCTGGGAGCTCATTGTTGCTATCGATCACCAGTGCGGAGGGGAGCAAAAGGAAAGCACCCTCCAAGTATCAGGAGACCTGCACATTGGAGGAGTGATGCTTAAGCTCGTGGAACAAATCAGTGAGTTCAAAGATACATACTTTTCTGTACATGCACCAAGGCAGAACATTTTGGTTAATTTCCTTATATGGGCAGTTTCTTCAAGTGTCACTATACAACAACTCTTCATTGGTGTTCATGTGTTTTTTTGGGGGGGATAGGATGTGTCCTGTTTAAGCTATTGCAGGATGAACCCTTTTTGTTAATAAAGGGCTGGATTCAACTAAGTAGTTGCACTCGTGGGAGTTAGTGCAAGAAGTCCCATTAGTGCAACAGGGCTAAAATTGGCTGTGGGGTGGGGGGTCAGGAGAACCCCCAGAATGGTGTGCATGGGGAGAAGAGGGGAAATTATTCGGTGTGACAAGCAGAAATGTTTGCACTGACAGAATGACTCAGTAGTGCAACACTGAGTTCCTCCCAATGCTTTTAATCTTTTGCTACATTCTAATTTTGTATTAGGGATGCGGGTGGCGCTGTGGGTTAAAGCCTCAGCGCCTAGGACTTGCCGATCGAAAGGTCAGCGGTTCGAATCCACGCGGCGGGGTGCGCTCCCGTCGCTCGGTCCCAGCGCCTGCCAACCTAGCAGTTCGAAAGCACGTCCAAGTGCAAGTAGATAAATAGGGACCGTTTACTAGTGGGAAGGTAAACGGCGTTCCGTGTGCTGTGCTGGCTCGCCAGATGCAGCTTGTCACGCTGGCCACGTGACCCGGAAGTGTCTGCGGACAGCGCTGGCCCCCGGCCTCTAGAGTGAGATGAGCGCACAACCCTAGAGTCTGTCAAGATTGGCCCGTACGGGCGGGGGTACCTTTACCTTTACCTTTAATTTTGTATTGTACGTTTTGTTTAGCTTTTAAATTGTAAGCCACTTAGAGAGAGAGAGAGAGAGAGAGAGAGAGAGAGAGAGAGACAGACAGACAGACAGACAGAGAAATATTTGTAGCAAGCAACAAATAATTATAATTAATAGTAATGCTTGGATGACTTGCAGTAGACCAGTGATGGCCAAACTTGGCCCTCCAGCTGTTTTGGGACTACAGTTCCCATCATCCCTGACCACTGGTCCTGTTAGCTAGGGATGATGGGAGTTGTAATCCAAAAACAGCTGGAGGGGCCAGTTTGGCCATCACTGCAGTAGACGGTCAAGAGATTCTAGCTTTCGTTGATTAACAAGAGCAACAACCAAAGGCTTGTTCTTTCTTCTTCCAAATTAGGCTTTCAGCTGATTGTCAGGGCTTCCAATTGTCGTGCCCCACATGTGGCGAAAAGAGGTCACTTGAAGTCATGGTGACATCATGGGATAGACAGATAGGCAGCCACACCTACCTATCAAACTTGGGGAATTGGGAAAAATAAGGATCTGTCTCACCAGCCTAGGTGCAAAGTAGAGCCAGGTGGATTCGTGTTTACATAAGAAGGCTTTTAATGGTACCTGTTCTTTGAACTCAGGGAAGGGAAACTCGCAGCCCTAAAAATGTTGTCGCACTACAACTCCCATCATCCCTGACCAATCACCTTTAGCAGGTTGTTAATACTTGTGCTTGGTTTTGTTGTTTTCCCCAGGAGTGTCGCAGGACTGGTCAGACTATGCCCTTTGGTGGGAGCAGAAGCAGTGCTGGCTTCTCAAAACTCACTGGACACTGGATAAGTATGGGGTGCAAGCAGATGCCAAGCTGTTGTTCACTGTTCAGCACAAAATGTTGCGCCTCCGTCTGCCGAGCATGAAAACGGTGAGGCTGAACGTTAGCTTCTCGTCCGTGGTCTTCAAGGTAGTTGGAGATATCTGCAGGACCCTTGGTAAGTGTGGCCTCTCCAAGACTCTGGGCAGTTATATTTGGTGACCTGAATATGTGTTGCTTACACAATTGTTGTGGTTTAGTCATTTAGTCGTGTCCGACTCTTTGTGACCCCATGGACCAAAGCACGCCAGGCACTCCTGTCTTCCACTGCCTCCCACAGTTTGGTCAAACTCATGCTGGTAGCTGCGAGAACACTGTCCAACCATCTCGTCCTCTGTCGTCCCCTTCTCCTTGTGCCCTCAATCTTTCCCAACATCAGGGTCTTTTCCAGGGAGTCTTCTCTTCTCGTGAGGCGGCCAAAGTATTGGAGCCTCAGCTTCAGGATCTGTCCTCCCAGTGAGCACTCAGGGCTGATTTCCTTCAGAATGGAGAGGTTTGATCTTCTTGCAGTCCATGGGACTCTCCAGAGTCTCCTCCAGCACCAGAATTCAAAAGCATCAATTCTTTGGCGAGCAGCCGCCTTTATGGTCCAGCTCTCACTTCCATACATCGCTACTGGGAAAACCATAGCTTTAACTATACGGACCTTTGTTGGCAAGGTGATGTCTCTGCTTTTTAAGATGCTGTCTAGGTTTGCCATCGCCTTTCTTCCAAGAAGCAGGCATCTTTTAATTTCGTGACTGCTCTTTGCTAACATAATTAGTAGTATACAAAGATGCATTATATACTGAGTCAGACAATTGTTCCTTCTAACTTAGTACTACCTGCACTGACTAGCAGCTGTTCTATATATATATATATATATATATATATATATATATATATATATATATGCAGGTTTTGGTGTCCTCGGGTGTCTTCCCGTGTAAAAGTTGGGGTGTCTAGGCGACGTTTCGACGAGGTCTCACTCGTCATCTTCAGGCTGGTGCTTTCGGCTTCTTGTTACTGGAATCAATTTTTATTGATTTTAACATACAAATTATAAAACCACAAAACTTATCACTTATACAATCTTTTTAGACTTCCATTAGCACCTCTGATGATCCACCGTTTTAACCACTTCTTATGCATTTCCTATTTCTTTCGCCAATTAAATCCGGATTTTTTAGTGTTTTGGAGTCTACCGCTATGCCGAACAAGCTTGAGGCTGCGCTTCTTGAGGGTAGGAAATGGCATCCCGTGCCGGCGTCTCAATCTTGTTGCTCTTTTTGCTCCTTAAAGGAGCTATTTTTGGCAGCGGAGAGACCGCTCTACGGCTTGCAGGGATCCTGTTCTCAGGATCTACCTCCTGAGGCTTTTGGAGGCTTGCGGTGCCCTTGCAAAACCCCTGTTTCCCCCCGAAAAGCTGGATTCTCCCCAGAGGGCTGAATCCCGCTTGCAAATCGGCTCCGCAGTAAACCGGAAGTGTGACTAGCGGCAGTTCTGCAGGTTTTCAGACAAGGCTGCCTCCCAAAGCCTGTGTTCTGCCATTGACCTAAGTCCCTTCCCACAGTTGCAATCCCTTCCATATCTTTTGCCTTGTGGTTAGCTTTCCATGAACCCGCTCTTTGCAAAGGATGGAAACAGAACAACATCTGGCTTTGGTAAATTCCGCCCTATGTTGTTCGGCGTGGGTTATAATTCCTAAGGCTGTTTGAGGATCTAAGAATGAGCTTTCTGCTTCTGTGATTAAAGGAAAGAGTTGCTTCTTCAGTTATCTGTGCTACCCATATATAGATATTCTATACAGCGGTACCTTGGTACCCGAACAGCTTTTCTGGTGAACAAATCGGCTCCTGAACGCCGCAAACCCGGAAGTGAGTGTTCTGGTTTGCAAACATTTTTCAGAAGCCAAACATCCAACACGACTTCCACGGCTTCCAATTGAGTGCAGGTTTCGGGAGTCGAACGGACTCCCAGAACAGATTAAGTTTGACAACCAAGGTACCACTGTACTGTTTGTTTCAGTGGGGTAATCTCAAGCTAATTGGATGAAAGCCCAATACAGTGGTACCTCGGGTTACATATGCTTCAGGTTACACACTCCACTAAGCCAGAAATAGTGCTTCAGGTTAAGAACTTGGCTTCAGGATGAGAACAGAAATTGTGCTCTGGTGACGTGGCAGCAGCAGGAGGCCCCATTAGCTAAAGTGGTGCTTTCAGGTTAAGAACGGACCTCCGGAACGAATTAAGTACTTAACCCGAGGTACCACTGTACTAGTCAGAGTTGCTGCCATCATGCGTTGTCTCCTCTGCATTCTCCAAGGCTTTTCATCCATGCACCTTTCAGTTGCAACTCTCATTGCTCCAGAAAAACATTTTCCAAGTTGCCAGGGTCAGGGGGCATTTTACAGAGCAACACCCCATGTGGAGCTGTCACAGGAAGGAAATATGGTCCTCCTCACCCAGGGTGGATAAAAATCAATGATTTGTTTTTTAAAAATTTTAAAAAAATCGGGGTTTTTTATTTAAATTGGATTTTTAAAATAAAATGCTTTTGGAGGAAAAATCTTTCCAAAGATAGTTTTCTATTTAAGTTACGTTATAGTCGAAAGGCTATTCATCAGCAAATAATGATTTGTTTTAAGTTTTTCATGTGTGCTAAAACTCAGTCTAAGGTGGTTCTTTTTTTAAAAAAAAAATCGCTTAGCCACATCAGTTAATAAACATGGATACATATGCTATAATGTTTTATTGTTTAATTAAATAAATTGTTTAAATTGTTATTAAGGAAATGGTTGCTTTTCTCCTTCCAATAAAGTACAGCAGAAAAGTTGTCCAAATATAAACAGTTAACCTCACAACAATTTCATAATTTTCTGTCAACGTATTTCTTAGAGTATAACCAAATCAGTAATTTTTTATATAACTGTAAAAACTATTCTGAAAATTTATTATTCCAAAAATGAAACCTTCATCTGGTTGCAAATATTAAGATTATACCAGCAAGAATGAGTCTTTCTGTAAAAAAAAAATCATTTAAATCAAGTCTTACTGACTAGTGATTTAAATCGTGATTGATTTAAATCAAATCCACCCTGTCCTCACCTGTGCATTATTATTATTATTATTTGAATCTATTTAAGCACTTTCTGCCCATATACCGTATTTTTTGCTCTAGAAGACTCACTTTTTCCCTCCTAAAAAGTAAGGGGAAATGTGTGTGCATCTTATGGAGCGAATGCAGGCTGCGCAGCTATCCCAGAAGCCAGAACAGCAAGAGGGATTGCTGCTTTCACTGAGCAGCGATCCCTCTTGGTGTTCTGGCTTCTGAGATTCAGAATTTTTTTTCTTGTTTTCCTCCTCCAAAAACTAGGTGCGTCTTGTGGAAATATGGTATGTAAGGTTGGTTGTGATCTACAATCAGCTTTTCAAAACAGCCCAGGAACCTCTTTACTTTTCTGAACAGTGTTTCTCTTTTCTCCACCTGACACCGCATTGCAGATGGCTTTGGGTGGTATTTCAATTATGGTTTATGTTGTGGAGCAGTTATCCTTTGTTGCATGGAAGGAGCTGCTGTATGCACTTCTTTAGATCAGAAGTTCTATCTGTAGAAAAGGGACGCGGGTGGCGCTGTGGGTTAAACCACAGAGCCTAGGACTTGCCGATCAGAAGGTTGGTGGTTCGAATCCCTGCCACAGGATGAGCTCCCGTTGCTCAGTCCTTGCTCCTGCCAACCTAGCAGTTCGAAAGCACGTCAAAGTGCAAGTAAATAAATAGGTACCGCTCCAGCGGGAAGGTAAACGCCGTTTCCCTGCGCTGCTCTGGTTCGCCAGAAGCGGCTTAGTCATGCTGGCCACATGACCCGGAAGCTGTACGCCGGCTCCCTCGGCCAATAAAGCGAGATGGGCGCCGCAACCCCAGAGTCGGTCACAACTGGACCTAATGGTCAGGGGTCCCTTTACCTTTACTTTACTGTCTGTAGGCTAAGCCAGACCCCACCTAGAGTACTCTGGGCACGGCTGTTCAAAGAAGGCTAACGGGAGCAGGATCCACCCTGAGATCTATAGATAAAGGGCAGTATATTAAATAAATTAAAAAGTATAGAAGAGGGCAACAAAGACAGTGAGGGGCCTGGGGAGCAAGTCCAAAGAGGAAACACTGAATGAATGAGTTGGGTATCTGACTCAGTTAGCTCAGTCAGTAGAGCATGGGGCTTTTAATATCAAGGTTGTGGGTTCAGCAAAAGATTCCTGCATTGAAAGCAATTGGACAAGATAGCAGAAGAACTCTCACCTAGATTCTGGGCAGATTTATTTCCTATTGCTCCAGAGAGTAGGACTTGAACAAATGGGTTTGAATTATAAGAAAAAAGAATATAAGGAAATGTGGCAAATTGCTCTGAGGGAAAACCTTACCTTTCAAGTAAAGGCTCAAAGAAATGGTCCAGAAACAGATCAATTTTATGCCATATGGTATAAATTTATCGAGCATATAACTTAAGTCTGAGGGCATTCTTCACCCTCCCACAACTCTCGGAAGATTTTGGACTATATTTGGCACAGATACGGAAGCACCTGGTTGTTGATTTAACATTTGATTGTCCAACACTTGTTTGTTTCATTTGTTACGGGTATTGTTCTATGTGTTTTATTTTTATGCACCTTAAACTTGATGTAAAAACGTAATAATAATAATAATAATAATAAATGTTATTCCAAAAAAAGAAAGAAAGAACGAATAGAAACATTTTCTCTCAAAAAAGAAAGAAGATATAGACTAAATGTTAAAGGTAAAGGGACCCCTGACCATTAGGTCCAGTCGTGGCCGACTCTGGGGTTGCGCCGCTCATCTCGCTTTATTGGCCAAGGGAGCCGGCGTACAGCTTCCGGGTCATGTGTCCAGCATGACTAAGTTGCTTCTGGCAAACCAGAGCAGCGCGCGGAAACACCGTTTACCTTCCTGCCAGAGTGGTACCTATTTATCTACTTGCACTTTGACGTGCTTTCAAACTGCTAGGTTGGCAGGAACAGGGACCGAGCAACGGGAGCTCACCCTGTCGCGGGGATTCGAACCGCTGACCTTCTGATCAGCAAGTCCTAGGCTCTGTGGTTTAACCCACAGCACCACCTGCGTCGGGACCTATTATATCTAGAAAAAATCTCATATATATATCTTGGTTAATGTGAAGCAGAGATGAATATCAGACAGATAGACAGACAGAGTATACACAGACACACACTAGGGTTTCTGCCCCTGATCGCTTCGCTGCCCTACCTACTTGTCAACCCCATTGCAAACTATCCTTCCCCCATAATCAGCCCCCCTCCCTTTACACTTCATCACCACCCCCACCCCCCCGTGAGCAACTTTGGATTTGTTTTTGCAAAGAAAAATGGAATGCACCATTGAAATAAAATTATTTACCGTATTTTTTGCTCTATAAAACTCACTTTCTCCCTCCTAAAAAGTAAGGGGAAATGTGTGTGCGTCTTATGGAGCGAATGCAGGCTGCGCAGCTATCCCAGAAGATAGAAGAGCAAGAGGGATTGCTGTTTTCACTGCGCAGCAATCCCTCTTGCTGTTCTGGCTTCTGAGATTCATAATTTTTTTTTCTTGTTTTCCTCCTCCAAAAACTAGGTGCGTCTTGTGGTCTGGTGCGTCTTATAGAGCAAAAAATACGGTACCTTGGTTAATGTGAAGCAGAGATGGATATCAGACAGATAGACAGATGGAGTATACACAGACACACACTAGGATTTTCTCCCCATCTCGCTTCGCTGCCCCACCTACTTGTCAACCCCATTGCAAACTATCCTTCCCCCATACTTAATCAACCCCCCTCCCTTTACACTTCAAATCCCCCCCCCCCCGTGAGCAACTTTGGATTTGTTTTTGCAAAGAAAAATGGAATGCACCATTGCAATAAAATTATTTACCGTATTTTTTGCTGTATAAAACTCACTTTTTCCCTTCTAAAAAGTAAGGGGAAATGTGTGTCTTATGGAGCGAATGCAGGCTGCACAGCTATTCCAAAAGCCAGAACAGCAAGAGGGATTGCTGTTTTCACTGCATAGCGATCTCTCTTGCTGTTCTGGCTTCTGAGATTCAGAATATTTTTTTTCTTGTTTTCCTCCTCCAAAAACTAGGTGCGTCTTATTGTCTGGTGCGTCTTACAGAACGAAAAATACGGTATATACCTTGGTTAATGTGAAGCAGAGATGAATATCAGACAGATAGACAGAGTATACACAGACACACACTAGGGTTTCTGCCCCATCTCGCTTTGCTGCCCCACCTATTTGTCAAACCCATTGCCAACTATCCTTCCCCCATACTTAATCAACCCCCCTCCCTTTACACTTCAACCCCCCCCCCCCCATGAACAACTCTGGATTTGTTTTTAGGAAGAAAAATGGAATGCACCATTGCAATAAAATTATTTACCGTATTTTTTGCTCTATAAAACTCACTTTTTCCCTTCTAAAAAGTAAGGGGAAATGTGTTTGCATCTTATGGAGTGAATGCAGGCTGCACAGCTATCACAGAAGCCAGAACAGCAAGAGGGATTGCTGCTTTCACTGTGCAGCGATCCCTCTTGCTGTTCTGGCTTCTGAGATTCAGAATATTTTTTTTCTTGTTTTCCTCCTCCAAAAACTAGGTGCATCTTGTGGTCTGGTGCGTCTTGTAGAGCGAAAAATACGGTATCTATCTTTAGAGAGAGATGAGGAAGGGTGGTTCTGAAACTGTCAAAATGGCAGTGATAACGCACCATCTTCCTACTGGTACAAATCTCACAGAGTTAATGGCGTTTGCATCAACACGGCAGCTTGAGGTTGCTGCCTCAACCCAATAAGTCTGTTTTAAGGCCATGAATTTCAGAACGACCGCAGTGCATATCGTTCACATCTCCTGTGGCATGTGAATTAACACGCACGCTCCCCAGGGATGGAATTTGTCACCCCGAGCCATATTAACAGCTGTGCAATTCACTATCTAAATTCCTAGCGCATGACTGTAAACCTGTCTTGAGTGTCACAATTACTATTATGAAAGCCCCAGATATTGCTCAACTGGAATTTGGCTCTTCAGTCTTCCTTAACCACAAATAACAGTTATGGAGCAGATAAATTAGTTCAGCCTGCGGGAGAATATGTGCGACCAAATTAACTGAATAAAAGCATTGTTTGGCTATAAGACCGTAATTAAAGGAGAAGGGAAAGTGGGAAGCGCCTAATGCAATTGATTGTGTTTTCAGAACACTGCAGTACTTCTGCTACAATATCAGCAGTTAGTTCTATTGCTTGAGTTAACTAAGAAATAAAATTGGGTCAATCATACACATCAGACCATGTTTGTTCTACACATGCAGCCCTGGTGTTCTCATCCCTGCACCTTGGTCAGGCAAGCAAGGAGAATGTTCCCATACACTGGGAAAAGGAAAGAAAATAACACACAATATTTCTTGTTTGAATTGCCAGCTCGTAGGTACTCAGGTTCATTTTTATTTTATTTTTATTCATTTCCAAGGTTTCCCCCTCCCCTAAAAATAACTTTTATTAATATAGGAAATTTGAGGAAAAGAAACATAACGTTTATGTGCTGCCCTTCGGTATAATAAATTTGTCCAGGGAGGGTTGCAAAGGAAATATTGTAAGCATAGGCAAGGCTGCAAGAGCTCAACCAAATTTGTCAAAGCTCAGGAAGCACAAATGAGGGAGCCTTTTCAGTCTGTTCTCATCAAAGATGTTTCCATTTTTACCTTCCGAAACTCCATCCCAGGTATCAGACGGCCAGAAGAACTCTCTCTGCTGAGACCATCGGAAGACGCGAAAAAGAAAAAGAGAAAAGACAAAGACAAAGAACCAGTCATAGAAGATATTTTAAATCTGAACAACTCTCCTGTGAGTTTGGGATTGCCAGGTAAATAACCCAACAGACACGACTGAGTTTATTTACTTACTTATTTGGTAAGTAAGGCACTTGTGATCTTTCAATTTGTCACAAGCAACAGAGGAAAGAAAGGGAAGGAATATGTGTTGAGTTCATAAGAAGGCTTACTTTCGGTCGCGGGTGAGCATTATGGGGCTGTACCAAAGGCTGAATTAATTTATCAAACTTTTTTTTTAGATTTTGAAATCATGTTTTATTTGATTTTACAAATGGAAATTAGTTACAATACCAAATACATATCTGTAAAATGAGATTTCTCTGAATCTCGAGACTCCCCCCCCCATCCACTCCATGGGTCCTATTGTCAACATTTCTGACTGCATATTATTTCATAATCTAAGTTTTATAACCATCCGTATTGTCCGTGGTATTTGTGGCACAAGTGAGATTAAAATCCTGCTAATGTTTTCATCTGCTTACAGTGGTCTCCTAAATAAATTATAAACTTCCCCCATTCTTTCTTGAATTTCTTGTCTTCTTGGTTTCTGAGTTTCCCCGTCAGTTTTGCCATCTCAGCATAGTCTGACAGTTTAGTTTGCCATTCCTCTCTGGTGGGGACTCTTTCTTCTTTCCATCTCTGGGTGGTTTTTCAAACTTTTTTATGGCAAAGAAGGGCAAAAGCATTCTCCACCATCTGCATTGTGACACCCATAAAACTGGTAAAGGTAAAGGGATCCCTGACCATTAGGTCCAGTTGTGGCCGACTCTGGGGTTGCAGCGCTCATCTCGCTTTATTGGCCGAGGGAACCGGCGTACAGCCTCCGGGTCATGTGGCCAGCATGACTAAGCTGCTTCTGGCGAACCAGAGCAGCACACGGAAATGCCGTTTACCTTCCCACCGGAGCCGTACCTATTTATCTACTTGCCCTTTGACGTGCTTTTGAACTGCTAGGTTGGCAGGAGCAGGGACCGAGCAACGGGAGCTCACCCCGTCGCGGGGATTCGAACCGCCGACCTTCTGATCGGCAAGTCCTAGGCTCCGTGGTTTAACCCACAGCACCACCCGCGTCCCTATAGAAACTGGTACCCAAGTCCAAAATGGCATCAATACAATCTGGAGGGAATCAATGGTCTCCGCAGTAACAAATCTTGCTAGCTGTGCTGGATGATGGCAGTGAAGGCCTTTGAGCATCTTTCAGTCTGCTGAACAAGGAAAAAATGGAGAGAGAAGCTGGTGGGATAACGATCTGTCTGTGGGAGGTT
Source organism: Podarcis siculus (assembly GCA_034642415.1). NCBI lineage: Eukaryota > Metazoa > Chordata > Lepidosauria > Squamata > Lacertidae > Podarcis > Podarcis siculus. The sequence goes on along the minus strand of JAXCMG010000070.1, from coordinate 1,321,419 downwards.
AACTCTGGAGCTGTGCGCAAAATGGCCTCCTGAAATTCTCCCCTCTGTGGGCAGAGAAATTGAAGGAGAGACCGAGGCTACATCCACACCATGGCTTCCCCCGAACAATTCTGGGAACTGTAGTGTGTTAAGGATGCTGCGATGTGAGGGGTAAACTACATTTCTCAGGATTCTTATGACCTGTTTCTCCAAGGAGATGGGAAGCTCTTCAACAGTTTCCCAGGGGTGGGGGCTCACCATTGGCAACCTCTGTCACCAAGTTTGGCTTTGTTTATTCTGCTGTTGTTGGCAAAGTGTCCGCCATTTTGAATCCACCCCAGTGCCTCAGGCCTAGCATCCTTCTGGGCTATTGGAAGGGTAGGAAATAGTGGCAAGCAAAACACAAAAACCAACCTAAAAGTGGTAGAAAATAATGGGTGATTAGTCTGCAGTGTAGCCTTCTTTTATTTGGGTGGGAGTACGAGACAAAGGAAAATCTCAGGAAGTTTATCAGAAAAATGTTTCCTGAGAAATGGTGACTCTGCTCTAGTTTGTTCCTCCCATTTCAGTCTCCCACCAGATCCCCTCAGGATTAGCCTGCTGAAAAAGGGACAGTTGTAGTATGATAGATTGGCTATCAAAGGGAGTGAGTTTTCCTTGGTGGAATGGGCTCCTCTTCTCCCCAGCAATGTCTTCTGGCTTGTGTCACTGATCTCTTGCCTTAGAAGCCACTTATCCTGGAAAGCTATCAAGAGGAACGAAGGAGGTTCACTGAAGGGACCTGGCTGGGAAAGAAGGGACACAGTTTGCAGTCTTGGCTAATGAACCGCAGTCGCACGGGAGCTGTTGCTCTAGCTGAGTCACAAAGTGCCTTTCTCAGGAAAGTAAGGCTCTGGCTGATGCAAATTCGGTCCTGGGGTACCGGGCACATGAAAGTCGCCTGCTCAAACCACCCCAGAACAGCCTTTAAAAAATGGCATTAAGGCTGCCATTCTGTACCCCTTTACTTGAGGGTAAGCCCCATGGAAATAAATAGGTCTTGCTTTTGAGTAGACATTATGCAGTCAGTAACTGGGAGCACCTATCTCGTTCCTCATTCCTTCACCACAGTATGCTCTTAGCCTTAAAGAGACTTTGGTTTCTTCCATTTCCTTTGCCATGAGCAGCTCCCATCAGGGATGGGACAAACCTGCACCCCTCTAGATGTCACTACAACTCCCATGATCCCCAACCATTGGCCATGCTGCTTTGAGCTGATGGGAGTTGGAGTCCATCATCGCCTGGAGAGAGTGGAGTTCTCTATACCTGTTTTATAGAAGGTCACTTCTGAGATCAGCCAGGCTTTAGGAAAAGCCACTTTCCTTGTTTTGATACCGGCTGTGCTGTTGTAGACTCAATTGTTCATCTCCTCTATTTCAGCAAGCCCTGGCTTCTATAGCAAAACCATGACTCCCATCTACGATCCTGTCAGTGGGACACCTGTCTCTTCTGCAGTTGCCTGGTTTGGTGACAGCCCTCTGGCCAAGCAAAGCTGGAACAACCTCGCCTTCAGCCCTTCAAACTGCACACCGGAATCGCTTGCCAAAATGTACCAGCCTCGGACTCTGGTCGACAAAGCAAAGCTGAATGCTGGGTAAGAGACTCCTCCGCTGAATATCAGGATTAGCCAGTTTGGATAAGCCAGGATAGGTCATGAGTGTGTGATGTCCTTGCGTGGGCTTATTATTATTATATCTTTATTTATACCTTGCCATTTTCACTGGCAGGGACTCAGGGCAGCTTACAGTATTACAGTGGTACCTCGGGTTACATATGCTTCAGGTTACATACGCTTCAGGTTACAGACTCCGCTAACCCAGAAATAGTGCTTCAGGTTAAGAACTTTGCTTCAGGATGAGAACAGAAATCGTGCTCCGGCGGTGCGGCAGCAGCAGGAGGCCCATTAGCTAAAGTGGTGCTTCAGGTTAAGAACAGTTTCAGGTTAAGAACGGACCTCCGGAATGAATTAAGTACTTAACCCGAGGTACCACTGTATGGGGGGTTTTTTACAGGGGGAAGGGAGGCTGAAAATCAGTGATACAGCCAAAAGTTCTTGATTTAAACCCCGGCATCTCCAGATAGATCTGGGAGACAGTGCCTGAAGCCCCGATTGCATGGTTATATGCTTCCTTGTTCTCCCAGACGCCTTGCAAATTAACAGGATCCTTCCTGCTCTGTTCCTTTGTCTCCCGTCCTCTTTCAGGTGGTTAGATTCCTCTCGGTCACTTATGGAACAAGGTATCCAGGAGGACGACCAGCTTTTGTTACGCTTCAAGTACTATTCTTTCTTTGATCTGAATGCAAAAGTAAGTAACTCTTAAAGAGTCGCTTCCCTTCATGGTCTGTCGTGACTTAGGGCATGCTGGATAAAGATCAACGCGAGGATCTTACTAGGTTTCCTGTTTCTTCTCTGAGTTTTGGCCATCTGTGACTCATGTAGCAAATGCATATCTACATAAATATAGAAAAACTAGGGGCTGCCACCCCTCCTCGTGGCACCTGCCAACTCTGCCTGTACACTGGATTCAGCTAACTCATTCCACTAGTGGAAGCCAGTGCAATGACTCCTGCTAGCATCTTGCAAACCCACCCAGGCACCTGCCCCAAATCCGCTCTGGAGAGTTCGGAAAACTGCAGAACATCCCGAGAAGGAGAAGGGAGATGGTTTCTGAACAATCTCCACAGCACTCCATTGAATTCCACCATCTAGATAATACATTTCTATCTCCCACAACTATAAATACCAGTATTATAAATATCACAATGCAATAACTATAACACATTACTCATTTACCACGTAGAAAAACTGCTGTAATTATAATAGAAGAATCATAATTTATTGCTTATATCCTGACCAAAACCAAGCTGTGCTTCCATGTAGTTTTGGGAAGGATAACGCTTGATTCTTTCTCCTGTGCAAAGAAAGATGAAAGTCACTCTCAAATGCCCAGTTGCAGGGCTCTCATCAGAGGTGCATTTGAGCTCAGGTCTGGAGCTCAAATGCAACACACTATCTGGCTTTAATAATAATAATAATAAATAGTAATAACTAATAATATAATTTATTATTCATACCCTACCCATCTGGCTGAGTTTCCTCAGCCACTCTGGGCGGCTTCCAACAGAATATTAAAAACACGATAAAACATCAAACATTAAAAACGTCCCTAAACAGGGCTGCCTTCAGATGTCTTCTAAAAGTCAGATTGTTGTTTATTTCCTTGACATCTGATGGGAGGGCGTTCCACGGGACAGGTGCCACCACTGAGAAGGCCCTCTGCATGGTTCCCTGTAACCTCACTTCTGGTTGTGAGGGAACTGCCAGAAGGCCCTCGGCGCTGGACCTCGGTGTCTGGGCTGAACGATGGGGGTGGAGACGCTCCTTCAGATATACTGGACCGAGGCTGTTTCAGGCTTTAAAGGTCAGCACCAACACTTTGAATTGTGCTTGGAAACGTACTGGGAGCCAATGTAGGTCTCATCAATGTTAATGTTCTACCTATTCTTCATGAATTCAGTTAAAGGTTTCCACTTATCAACGTTTCCTCACTACTGCAACTATCTCTGTCTGACTCAGGCTTGCTTCCCATTAGAAGCGCATTGTGTGTTTGTGTGTCGCACTGCTTAGCTGTACATAATGACAGGCTCACTCAAAATGTTGGCCTCCCCTGGCTGAGAGCCTTTGGCCGCCTCTGACACAACATGGCCTTGTTTGTCTTCTCCTGGCAGTACGACGCGGTGCGAATCAACCAGCTCTACGAACAAGCCCGCTGGGCCATTCTGCTGGAAGAGATAGACTGCACGGAGGAAGAAACCTTCATATTTGCTGCGCTGCAGGTACGTACTTGATCCTCAAGTTGACAAACCAGTTTCCCCATCTGCGGCAGGCAAACACCTGCCAGGACACGAACACAATGAACCGAGCTCAGACTGGTTCCTCTGTGCAAGCCCTTTCCTTCTCCTGCTCCAACCCCGCCTCTCTCGGCAGTGATTAACGGGTTGGGCTCTTTCAAGCTCCATTGAGACCCATGTAAATAATTGACAGGTGCCCCCAGTCTTTTACGGCGGCAACTGCTAAGTTACACTTTGGCAGAACGAATCTAACCACACGAAATGCAAACAGGACCATCCCTCTCGAAGCATTGTTCTATGCTTGCCACTTCCAAGCGGTTGGTCATTTCAGGAGGAGCGCTACAGGCATCAGTTTCTTTCAGATGAGAGAAGAGTGTTTCTATACTTGTTTTTTCTTTGCTTACAACAGTGCAGGCAGAGTGGAAACAAACAAGCAGCTGTCCTGCAACAGATTCCCAGAAAGTGATTTCTGCAGGCCCCGTGTTCATTGTTAAAATGCACAATAAAACTATCTGCTTCAAATGTTGAAATATTAAGGCCCATGGTCAAAATATGCAGTAAAACAGAGCCGGTGTGTAATAGTGGTTAGAGTGATGTCCCAGGACCTGGGAGATTAGGGTTCATTGCCCGGTTCAGCCATGAAGTTCACTGGATGACCTTGGGCCAGTCACTGTCTCTCAGCCTACCTCCCAGGGTTGTTGTGAGGATAAAATGGAAAGGTGACAGAATTGAGTATTGAGCTCCTTGCAGGACAGGTGGGGTATAAATATACAATGTTCCCATTAATACACGGCGATTAAAATGGGAGAGACTGGTCAAACAGGAGACTCCAGTCTCCTGTTGTACTTGGCTGTTGTTAGTAAGACTTTCTGAGAGCTGGTCCAAAAATGGGACAAATCTAATGCATACATTTTTTCCTTTTTTTTTTTGTATAATTTTTATTACATTTTCTGTTTTACATTTTAGCATATTCATTTAAACAACCTTAAAATGTCAAGGATATTTTCCATGGCTCATTTTGCATAACATAAATCCCTTCATATTTTATATAAACTAAACCATTCAGTATTCCCTTATTACATCCATCAAAACTTATTTACACTGTTGAATTTATCTTAAGGCTGTCCACGTTTTCAAATGCACACAATTTCCTTCCATATATTCAATAAACATTTTCCAATCTTCTTTAAACATATGTTCTTCTTGTTCTCCTAGAAATATGTTAGGTCCGCAAGCTGTGCGTATTCCATCAGTTTAAGCTGCCATTCTTCTTTGGTTGGGTCTTGGCTCGTTTTCCATTTTGGGGCTAACGGAACATTCATATACATTCATATGTAATGCATACATTTAAAAGGACAGTTTCATAAGATTTTGTTACCGGCTCACAACAAATCCCTCCTGGATGTGAAGCCAACGTACCTTCTCTTGCTCATCTCTCTGTCTTTATCTTGTTATCTTTCCTGTAGTACCACATCAGCAAATTGACACTGTCATCGGGGTCACAAGTTTTCACAACCGAAGCAGAAACGGATGAAGTGGAGGCGGCACTTTCTAACCTTGAAGTCACTCTGGAAGGGGGGAAAGCAGAGAATATTTTGGTATACCATGCACACGCGTGCCTGTAGAGGTCAAAGTTGAGAAAATTGGGTGGGCAGAGGAGTGGGGTCTGTGATTTGTCACTAAACATTTATCAAGCTACATCCAGTAGGACAGGTGTGGCCAGCACAGGAAACCCTCCAGAAGTGGTAGACTCATAGAGTTGGAAGAGACCCTGATGATCATCTCTTCCAACCTCCTGCAATTCAGGAATATGCAGCTATCCTTTACAGCAGTGGTATTCAACCAGTGGGCCATGGCACCCTAGGGTGCCTTGAATAATAATCAGGGGTGCTGCAGGCAACGCTGGTCTCCATCCCTCTTTCCTTCCCTCCCTCCTTTGATACCCTCTCACATCTCTACCTCCCAAAGGCTTGCACAGCTGTTTGTTGCAGCAGCCCTGGCTACAGGCTCCCCAGGCGAATGGTGCCTTTGGGGCTGGTCAGAGTGTGCTGATTGCCAGGAGCTGAGGCGGCCTTGGCACAAGCAAGCAAGTGGGTAAGGGAGTCCAGCCAGGCAGTCCTCCAGCGCTTGCTGCTGGGAATGGACAGTGTGAGGCGGCACCTCTCTTTGGGGCAGGGGACGGCAGCAGCTGCTGCCCAGAGGACTCCCAAGGAGAGGGGAGAGGAGGCTGAGGGAACACCCCACAAGGGAGGTTGTTTGAGAAAGGGTGAGAGGTTGCCAGCTCTGCAGGCAAGGGGTGACATAACTGGGCTCCTGAGCCCCACAGGGCTTCCGCAGAAAGAATGTAGGTGGTGAGGGGAGCCCTGGACTCAAAAATGTTGAAACCCTTTGTCATGCGAGGATCAAACCTTCAACCTTGGCTTGATCAGCACCATGCTCTAACCAGCTGAGGTATCTGGGCGTTGGGCAATGACTTCCATTATCCCTGTCCATTGGTCATGATAGTTGGGGGTTGATGGGAGCTGTAGTCCAGCAAAATCTTAGGGGTTTCGTTTTGGCTATCCCTGCAATATGGGAACACACACTGACTCCATTGCAATGACAGTCCATCTCTCGTATGGTTGCAACTCTTCTACTGAAATAAATGTTCTTTTCGTGGGGTGGAATTCAGCTTAAGTGCTAAGTGGGATAATGCACATGGGGAACGAGGTCCACTTGCACAACAGGACTATCTCCCTCTCCTCCCCTCACGAGTCCCCTAAACCTGTCCTGGGCTTCCCACCTACCCTCCAGAACAGATTTAGGGAGCACAGGTGGGGTGCTGGGAAAGTCCTTTATTTTGCATATGCAACAATTCAGTTGAATCTCTCCCAGTGCAGAGATTGCTCCCCCATTTCTGACTCGCCTGAGATTGTCCTAAAGAGAAACTTTTTCTGTCAACTTGCTATGCTCTGGAGAACACCTTTTGGATAGTCTAATTCTCCCAAATGTGAAAAAAGCTACCTGTTTAGTGGCATGCTGTTGAGTTGGGATTCAAGATCTACCACAAGGGATTTAAAACAACAACACATAACTTTATAACCAAGTGCATATATATGATAGTATCAGTAAATTATAAGTGCACTGCACTAAAACAATTCTTGGCTCTCTTTAGGAGGATATCACAGACATACCAAAGCTTGCAGATAACCTCAAACTATTTAGGTAAGTAAAAAAAGCAAAACAAAAAAGCATAGAAAGTTTTCTTTGTTTTTGTTTTGTAAATCGTAAAATTAAAATATGGACTGTAATGGACACCAGTTAGCACTGAAAGGTTTTCTGGCTATAATTTATTTTAACATTCCCGCTGAGATGCAGCGTGTACCAATGTAACACTATAATGTGATGAATGCCATTAGCCACCTCCATAAAATAGCTTTCTTTAATCTTTTTTTCTTTTAAGGATTGTGCTGCGAACTGGAATGGCCACATGGTTGGACAAGGTTGCCTTGTTGCACTTTAAGCCTTCCACAGTCTAACCTTGTGTGCAGCAGAGACTTCTGTATTCTCACACGGAAGTCCTATGTCTCACTGAGTTAAATGGGACCGAGTCCCTAATAAGTGGGACGTGGGTGGCGCTGTGGTCTAAACCACTGAGCCTCTTGGGCTTGCTGATCAGAAGGTTGGCGGTTTGAATCCCCGCGACGGGGTGAGCTCCTGTTGCTCTGCCCCAGCTCCTGCCAACCTAGCAGTTCAAAAGCACACCAGTGCAAGTATATAAATAGGTACCACTGCAGCGGGAAGGTAAATGGCGTTTCCATGCGCTCTGGCACTCGTCACGGTCCTCTGTGCGCCAGTAGCGGTTTAGTCCTGCTGGCCACATGACCCAGAAAAGGGTCTGTGAACAAACACCAGCTCCCTCAGCCTGAAAGCGAGATGAGCACCACAACCCCATAGTCACCTTTGATTGGACTTAATCATCCAGGGGTCGTTTACCTTGTTACCTTTTACCTAATAAGTGTGGTTAATCTGCATGGCACCTCTTCCGTTCTGTCTTAAGGCTGTTAGGAAGACTGGAAGCTGGCTTCCACCAAGTCACATCCTTGACCCATCTATCTCAGAAAACACCTACACTGACTGTCCACAGCTTTCCAGAATTTCATTGCCAGGAGGTGCCAAGAATTGAACATGGAACCTTCTGCATAGAGATATGCAGATATTGTGCCACTGAGCCCTTACCACACCTTGCAAATTGCAGACTGGGTTTTTTTCCCCCTTATCATGCCAGCAACATAGTTTTTCTCTCTCTCTTCCTGCCTCATTTTTATGTGTACGTTTCTTTTGTGCTTAACATCTACCTAGATCAATAGGCTTAAGAAACACCAAGGCTGGCTTCTTGGTGACTTTTGTTGGTCTTAAAAATAGAATAAATACTACTGTTGCTATTTGGGATCCCCCCCCCAATCCTCCTAGTAAACCAGGCATAGGCAAACTCCGGTCCTCCAGATGTTTGGGACTACAATTCCCATCATCCCTGACCACTGTTATCTAGGGATGATGGGAATTGTAGTCCCAAACACCTGGAGGGCCGGAGTTTGCCTATGCCTGTAGTAGCCTGCATGCTTCTAAGTACAGTCGTACCTTGGAAGTCTAACGGAATCCGTTCCGGAAGTCTGTCCAACTTCCAAAACGTTGGGAAACCAAAGCACGGCTTCTGATTGGCTGCAGGAAGTTCCCGTCAAACCCGTCTGACGTTCAGCTTCCAGAAATAGTTCGCAAACTGGAACACTCACTTCTGGGTTTGCAGGGTTCAGGAGCCAAAATGTCCGAGAACTAAGCTGTTTGCAAACCAAGGTACGACTGTATATTGTTAAATGATCATGAATTTCAGGTAGGAGCACCTACCTGTGTCACTATCAGTTGTGTGTGTTGGCAATCAAATTGAACATTCCAGTGACTCAGATAAAGCTCTGCTATTGCCTGTCTTATTTGCACTGGAAAGTCTCTACCATATTTCTTCCATTGAAGTGACTGATTCCAAACGTTTAATTCTATGGAAAACATAAGATAAGAGATTGCCTGCAGCTTTGAACTCTGATTAGAGTGTTTAGTTTTGCTAATCGGTGGCGGCATTTCCCCCAGAAATGAAGCGGTGTGCTTCAAAGGGAATTTGATTATTTTTGAAACCTCTAATAAAATATCATTTTGATTCATATGCAAGTGACAAAGGGCAGGAGCTGTGCTTTCAAGATTAAATGCCAGTTTTCAGCATCAGTCTGTTCCCTGCCTGTCAGGGCAATAGCCCCAAAGGACTTATGTGAGCTCCCTCAAAGGCAACAGTGCTATAGGGACCCATTTCTGTCACTGAACCAATGTCATTCTTATTAAGACATTCTTAATAAGAACCGCGGAACCTCGGAAGTGACCTTTGAAATGCAAGAAACTAGAGCAAGGGAAAAAAGCAGCCAAATTAATGTGCACACACTCAGGGTGGATTTCATTTGAATCTAATTGATTTAAATCACTAGTCAGTAAGACTTGATTTAAATCATTTTTTTTACAGAAAGAATCATTCTTGTTGGTATTGTCTTAATATTTACAACCAAATGACGGTTTCATTTCTGGAATAATAAATTTTCAGAGTAGTTTTTACAGTTATATCAAAAACTACTGATCTGTTATACTGTTTGAAATACATAGACAGATAATTATGAAATTTTTGTGAGGTTTAATAAGTTAACTACCGTATTTTTCGCTCTATAAGATGCACCAGACCACAAGACGCACCTAGTTTTTGGAGGAGGAAAACAAGAAAAAAAAATATTCTGAATCTCAAAAGCCAGAACAGCAAGAGGGATCGCTGCGCAGTGAAAGCAGCAATCCCTCTTGCTGTTCTGGCTTCTGGGATAGCTGCGCAGCCTGCATTCGCTCCATAAGATGCACACACATTTCCCCTTACTTTTTAGGAGGAAAAAGGTGAGTCTTATAGAGCAAAAAATATGGTATTTTTATTTGGACAACTTTTGGAATGAGAAAAATAATCATTTCCTTAATAACAATTTAAACAATTTATATAACTAAAACAATAACATTATCACACATGTGACCATGTTTGTTAACTGTTGCATAGATATTTTTTTAAAAAAACCTTAGACTGAGTTTTAGCACACATGGAAAACTTAAAACAAATCCTTATTTCCTGATGAATAGCCTTTGGACTATAATGTAACTTAAATAGAAAACTAGAAAGATTTTTCCTCCAAAAGCATTTTATTTTAAAAATTCAATTTAAATTTTTAAAAAATCTGATTTAAATTTTTAAAAATCCAAATTATTTTATTTTTTAAAATCATTGGTTTTTATCCACCCTGCTCAGACTATAGTGTTGGAAGGTACTAGTCCAATCTAGTCCAATCCCCTACTATGCAAGAATCTCAGCTAAAACATCCATGACAGATGGCCATCCCAATCTGCTTTAAAAACCTCAAATGAAAGAGAGTGCACTGCCCCTCATGGGAGTCTGTTCCACCCTCAAGCAGCTCTTACATTCAGAAAGTTCATCCTGATGTTTAATCGGAATCTCCTTTGGGTTTAGGTCCTAACCTCTGGAGCAGGGAAGAACAAGGTTGCTCCCCATCCCCACACAGATTGTTTGTTAATTTGCAGGTTTGTTAATTGGTTTGTTAATTTGCAGGTCCAAAAAGCTGGCGCTGAAAGCCTTCAAGCAATATTGGTTTGTCTTCAAGGACACATCCGTCTCTTACTTTAAAAATAAGGAGGCTGAACATGGAGAACCCATTGAGAAGCTCAACCTAAGAGGTATGGAGTGCTGTTTTTCAGACCACCTTTATGAAACACATCCTGGTTGACTGCCTACTGAGGAATTTCTAGCACAATGCAGCGCTCCCCTTTGCTCTTCGCTTTTGGTGCATATGTGCACAAGCACTGTGTAATCTGCTTTCTTTTCTTTTCTTGGAAATCATTTAATTGGTTTTTCAAATACAAAGTTATAAACAAAGAATCAAAAAGTATATTCTAATAATATTAATTAATAATAATAATAATAATAAATTATTTATTTATACCACACCCATCTGGCTGAGTTTCCCCAGCCACTCTGGACAGCTTCCAATCGAGTGTTAAAAACAATACAGCATTAAATATTAAAAACTTCCCTAAACAGGGCTGCCTTCAGATCTCTTTTAAAGATAAGATAGCTGCTTATTTCCTTGACATCTGACGGGAGGGCGTTCCACAGCGCGGGCGCCACTACCGAGAAGGCCCTCTCTGGTTCCCTGTAACCTCACTTCTCGCAATGATGGAACCTCCAGAAGGCCCTCGGCGCTGGATCTCAATGTAAAGAGATTCCTCCAAATCTCAGGGCTTCCCCGCATCCCCTCTATGGGGTCCCGTTTTGAACATTTAATACTGTACAGTGGTACCTCTGGTTACGAACTTAATTCGTTCCGGAGGTCCGTTCTTAACCTGAAACCGTTCTTAACCTGAGGTACCACTTTAGGCAAGGGTCAACAAACTTTTTCAGCAGGGGGCCTATGCCCCACAAATAACCCAGAGGTGCATTTTAAATAAAAGCACACATTCTACTCATGTAAAAACATGCTGACTCCCGGACCGTCCGTGGGCCAGATTTAGAAGGCGATTGGGCCAGATCCAGCCCCCGGGTCTTAGTCTGCCTACCCATGACTTTAGCTAATGGGGTCTCCCGCTGCCACCGCGCCACCGGCGCATGATTTCTGTTCTCACCCTGAGGTAAAGTTCTTAACCTGAGGTACTACTTCCGGGTTAGCAGAGTATGTAACCCAAAGTGTTTGTAACCCAAGATACCATTGTATATTCTTTCATACTTCAATTTTTATATCAAAGCGTATTATCCATGGTAATTGTTAAGCTACAAGTGAGATCAAAACCCTGCTAATGTTTCCATCTGCTTCCAATGGTCTCCTAAATAATTTTTTCATTCTTTTATAAAGTTTTTGTCCTCTTGGTTCCTGAGCCTTCCAGTCAGTTTTGCCATTTCGGCATAGTCCAAATAGCTTGATTTGCCATTCCTCTCTGGTAGGGACTTTGTAGGGACATCTCTGGGCCAGTAACATCCGGGCAGCTGTTGTTCCATACATAAAAGGTCTCTTCTGTTCCTTTTGAATATCAGTACCTGTAATTCCTAATAGAAAAGCTTCTGGTTTCTTAACAAAAGTTATTTTAAACATTTTCTTCATTTCACTGTATATTATCTCCCAGAAAGCTTTTATTACCTTGTAAGTCCACCACATATGATAAAAAGTACCTTCTTTACATTTCCAACAAGAATTTGTAGTCTGCTTTTATGGAGTCGCCCTATTCAGACATGACACTGGCCATAAACCAGGGTTAGGGAAATTAGCCTGTGCAGGAACTATGTGCTGCTGCAGTCAGTTCCTCCCTTCCTAAACCAGGTTGACACATAGTGGAGCGGCTGGCTTGGTGTTATGTGAAAAGATGCTCTTGGGACTTGCTTTCCCCCAAGCAACCTGCAAGCAGGAAGCCAAGAGCAAACTTTGGCTTCCACATTTGATGTTAAGATGGCTGCTCCGTACTGTTTCTCCACTCTAGGAACGGAGGAGAAAGCAAGGAGGGTCCCAAACTCTGTACTATCATGCAGCTCCTGCACAGACTTAATTACCTGACTGTGGTTTATTGTGTGCAAACAAAGCCCAATGTTTTGATTGAATTTGCTGTTTTCTGAATCACTGCTTCTGCTTTAGAGCATGGGCTCTTGACAAATGTAGGATTTTGATGTTTACGATGACTACGTTGTCTGTCAGCACTGTGACTCTACAGCGGGGTTTCTCAAATTGGGTCTCCAACTGTTTTTGGACTACAATTCCCATCATCCCTGACAACTGGTCCTGCTAGCTAGGGATGATGGGAGTTGTATTCCAGCAACAGCTGGAGATGCAAGTTGGAGAGACACTGATTTAGAGTGTTACTTTTGGCCTTAAATTTAAGTAACTTCTATGCCACGCATCCCCAACCTTTGGCCCTCCAGATGTTTTGGACTACAATTCCCATCATCCCTGACCACTGGTCCTGTTAGCTAGGGATCATGGGAGTTGTAGGCCAAAACATCTGGAGGGCTGCAGGTTGGGGATGCCTGTTCTTTGCTGTAATAGTAATAACATGTCTTGCCACACCTAACACGTGGAAGGAGTTAAAGAAATTAATTTCAGTATTTCCTAAACCAGCTATTTGGTAATAGTCATGGCATGGGCATAGGGAGGCCATCATAGTAATATAATATTCAATCACCTGCACAACTTGAAATCATGTTACCTTCTTTTTTTATATGCCTTTTTATTCTTATCCTCTTCCGGTTTCCTTTCAAGTTCTCCTACCGTAATTCACCCTTAAAAGGAGGCAAAGCATAAATTTGCTTCTGACTTTCCGTGCCTTCTGTCAATCAGGATGTGAGATTGTTCCGGACGTGAGTGTGTCGGGCAGAAAGTACGGGATTAAGTTACTCATCCCTGTAGCCGACGGAATGAATGAAGTGCACCTGAGATGTGATAACGTGAGTAGCAAAAAAGGGTTAACCCAAATTCTATAGGAGGGTTTAAGGTCCATTGCGTGCATTGCAGCGAAGCTTAGGAAGTCTCTTTAGAGGCTGGCATTGCCAAGCACGGGGAATAACTGAAGGGCCTAAATATTGCCAGTGAAGTGAGGTGTTAAGTTGTGGGTGAACATATCAGACGACACAGCGATTCTTCAAACACCTCTTGTTTATTCAGAGGCCAGAACAGAACTGAACTGAAGGGTTCAGTCAGCCTGCTTATATAGAGCTCCAGTACAACGTTACTGTAACAACTTTCTAAAACTATCCAATCGCAGAACGTCACTTTCAATCCTTCATTTGCATAACTATCTACAGTATCCCCCTGCTGGCCCATGGTGAGAACTTCAGTACATAACAAGAGGCATATGCACAGAAATGGGGTTTGTGCAGGGAACAAGTTAACAACACAGAAGGGACAACAGTGAACCAGGCTGCAGGTTGGCTTCCACATATCAGGAGTGGTTCATCTGGTGGGGAGGCAGAGCTCAAGCAACAGCTTCCCAGAAGGGCATACACAGCCCTGTCCTCACGCCAAACTTCTCCGTTAAGAAACAGCTTGCTGGAAAGGCTATTGCTGTTGCTGGGAGGCTGTTGCCCCCCTGGGCGAACTCCTTTCCCCACTTATAGCCTTGGATTTATGTTCCTTTACAATGCAGGCCAGCCTGTGAGCAGGGAGATTTATGGGGAGGCCAGTGTAAACAAGGGAGTTAGCACAGTGTCTGGGCGAAATCTGTCTTTCCGATAAGATCTGGAGTTCACAAACCTCTCAGCAATAACCTCAACCTTGTCCGTTCAAAATACCCTGCATTCTTCAGACTTGGGAGTGTTGTTCAACCTTTGTCCTATAAGAGCCTCCTAGGGACGTGGGTGGCGCTGTGGGTTAAACCACAGAGAATGGACTTGCCAATCAGAAAGTTGGTGGTTCGAATCCCCATGATGGGGTGAGCTCCCGTTGCTCGTTCCCTGCTCCTGCCAACCTAGCAGTTCGAAAGCACATCAAAGTGCAAGTAGATAAATAGATACCACTCCGGCGGGAAGGTACACAGTGTTTCAGTGCGCTGCTCTGGTTCGCCAGAAGCGACTTAGTCATGTTGGCCACATGACCCAGAAGCTGTATGCCGGCTCCCTCGGCCAGTAAAGCGAGAAGAGCGCCGCAACCCCAGAGTCGGCCATGACTGGACCTAATGGTCAGGGGTCCCTTTACCTTTACCTTTACAATGCAGGCCAGCCTGTGAGTGAGGAGATTTATGGGGTGGCCAGTGTAAACAAGGGTGTTAGCACAGTGTCTGGGTGAAATCTGTCTTTCAGATAAGATCTAAATAAATTATTATTATTATTATTATTATTACTACTACTATTATTATTATTACAAAGGGCAAAGGTAGCAGCTGTTGTTCAGAGACAGAAAGCCTCTGAACCTGAGTGCCGCCATCATGACTGGTAGCCATTGTTTACTGATCCTCCTTGAATTAGTCCAGTCTCCTTGCAAAGCCATCCTGAACTCATGCAAGTGAAGTGTAGGCCCTACCCTGTTGCTTTCAGATTAGGGGCTGTGTCTAAACTTAACCAAAAAGGGGGAAGGTAACATGGGGCCCTCCACCATCCTTTACCATGAGAGGGTACCATTTTGCTGGCCCTTGGTTCAAGCAACTGCAAGGTGGGGCAGAAGGAAGCAAATGACAGTGCAAGGATTCTTTGCAGAAGTTTATTCTTCATTTGTCTTATGTACTGAGTTGAATAGGATCCAAAATGCAGCAGTCTGATTGGTCCTAGGACAATAGGATCCAAAATGCAGCAGTCTGATTGGTCCTAGAACAATAGGATTCTGAATGCAGCAGTCTGATTGGTCCTAGAACAATGCAGCAGTATGATTGGTCTTCAGGAGCCACCCAATCCAGCTCCAGATGGAAGTGAATTCACAACCTGATTGGCCTACAGGAGAATTCCAGAATTAGCCAATCACGTGCAGCCCATTGTGTAAATAATGTATATAAAGCAGATACTTTGGGGAAACTTTCATTCCTCCTCACCACTAGGAGCTGAATAAAGAGCATGAAATCCACTCTCGACTCTGAGTATATTTCAATTTACGTTGCTGACTGTGTTCTTTGCAGGAAAACCAGTATGCCAGGTGGATGGCCGCTTGCGTTTTGGCTTCCAAAGGGAAAACGATGGCCGACAGCTCCTACCACCCAGAGGTCCACAACATCTTGTCTTTCTTAAAAATGAAAAGCAGAACTGCTGCTCCCCAGGACGTTTCTGACGTGGAAAGCATGGATATGAAGCCAGAGTGCTTTATCTCGCCACGATATGCAAAGAAATACAAGTCGAAGCAGGTAACTGGGGGTGGGGCGAGGGGCTGGGAGAAGGAAATAACAGTGGGATCTAGAGCCGATTTTCCTTGTCAAGCTGACTCAAGCCTGAATCAATTGATTCTTTCTTAACAAAGCCAAAAGCACGTACAGTATTTTTTTCTTTTTTCTTTTTTAGTTTTTTTATTCCAAATTAAAACAAGACATATTATCCAAAAACATATCACCCTTGTTTCCCCCCTCCATTTTTCCTCCCTCCCCCCACCCCACCCCCATACAAAAACCACCCGCTCCCTGACTTCCCTCAGTTCCAGTCTTTGGTTTCTCTGAGACTGCTGTTTTCTGCATGTTACAAAGTTGTATAGATCCTCAAACTATTTAGCTGATTATTATCAATAAAAAGTTTGTGAATGTTTATTCAAAACCTGCCAAGGAGTCCAGTTCACTTTGTTGCGTCTTCAAATACTTTGTAAAGGGTTCCCATTCATCTTTAAAGTCACAGTTATCCTTGTCCTGTAGCTTATATGTCAGTTTTGCCAGTTCTGCATAGTCCGTCAATTTTTCTTGCCATGATTCTTTAGTTGGGATTTCTTCAGTCTTCCATCCTTGTGCTACCAGAACTCTTGCGGCCGTTGTCGCATACATGAAGATGTTTTTCAGCTTTTATGGCAGGTCTTTCCCTACAATCCCCAACAAAAATGCCTCGGGTTTTTTAACAAATGTTAAATGGAAAATTTTCTTCAATTCATTGTATATCATTCCCCAAATTTTTTAAATTACATTACAATCCCACCACATATGATAAAATGTCCCTTCCTTTTCCTTACACTTCCAACGTATATTTGAACTAGTTTTGTACATTTTCCCTAACTGCACTGGTGTTGTGTACCATCTATACATCATCTTCATGTAATTCTCCTTCAATAGGGAACAATCTGTAAATTTTAAATCAGTTTTCCATAATTTTTCCCAATCTTCCATCATAATGTTGTGACCTACATTTCCCTTTTCAGTTCTATATGCTTTTCCAGGCTCAGATTAATTGTACTGAATCTAAGCTTTATCCAGAGTCCATGGCACATAATCCCAAATCCAAACGTGCCCACAAACTTTAAAAGGTTGGTCACAATGCTTAAAATTACCTTCCCCCCAAAAAACCAGAGTCCTTTCTCTTGGGCATCATTCAGACTGAAATTCCCCAGGTGTCGGGAAAGGTTATTTATGTGTGCGACAACTGCGGCCCATGTTTGGTTAGCCCAAAAATGGAAAACAGAAAGAGATTGACAATTTAGGCTGACAGAATATGCACAGCTTGCAGACTTAACATATAGAATAAGGGAACAAGAATAACATATGTTTAACGAAGATTGGGAAACGTTTATTGAAAAATGGAAAATAATTGTCTTCAGCTGAAAACTCTGGCAGCATTAAGATAAATTCAACAGTGTAAATAAGTTTTGATGGATGTAATAATGGAAAACCGATTGGTATAGTTTATGTAAAATATGCAGGGATATAAGATATGTAAAATGAACCATGGAAAGAGAAGGGAACTCATTGATATCTTAAGTATGTAAAAGGTTTATCTGAAATTGTAAAACAGAAAATTTAATAAAAATCATATTTAAAAATAAAAAAGGTTGGTTACCCGCCCTGAACTATGAGATCTGCACGTAATAACCTAAGAGCCAGCATGATACAACAGATACAGAGTACTGAACTTGAATTTGGGAGGTGTGAGTTTCTCATGTCCTCCCTGTATTGACCCTGTATAAATCAGTTTTCCTTCTGCAGAATGGGTATAAGAGAGTAGAGTAGGACTGGGCAAAATTGCAAGCATTTCTGTAAGGCCTCAGGTTCCATCCCCTGTGCCCAGGATGGCCTGATCCAGCACAAGGCAGCCTCAGCTACCCAAATCCTGTGTACTTAACTGGCCTCAAGAAATATTACGGACAGAAAGATCCCATTAAGGACACTTGGGAAACAATCCTTAATTGCAGCATTGTTCCTAATAGAGGAAGATTAAAATGCAGATTGCCAGGGTCAGTTCAAAACTGCCCAACCCCAACCTACCTTCTCTGTAACGTTTATTGCTTTTAAAAATGTGCTCGGTTCCTTGTTGCATTGTGTGTTAAAGTTTCTTTTTTAAAAAAAATATTTTTATTAGTTTTTTTAACATATCATTTTCAACAATTATTAAACATACTTTTTATCTCATACAATTTTTTTTACTTCCATCAATCACATCTGAAAATTTTCCAATCTTTTCACTTAATATACATTTCTTACTTTCACTATTACATTTAAATCTCATAACTAATGTCTCTCTTCTTCCTCTTCTTTGCAATATTTCATATATTTCTCCTTATAAAACTTCTGATAGTCCTACTAGTGTAATTTGTTGATTACAGTTGCTCTTCAAATAGTTTGTATATTTCTTCCAATCTTCTGTAAATCCCTAGTCCCGCAGGTTTCGAATCCTTCCTGTCATTTTATCCAGTTCTGCATAGTCCATTAATTTTGTCTGCCATTCTTCTTTTGTCAGTATTTCTTCTTGCTTCCATTTCTGGGCCAACAATATTCTTGTCGCTGTTGTTGCATATAAGAACAATTTAACATCCTGTCTATTAATATCCTCACCTATAATACCAAGTAAAAATGCTTCTGGTTTTTTTAGAAATGTATATTTCAACGTCTTTTTCATCTTATTATATATCATTTCCCAGAAGTTTTTTACTTTCTTACATTCCCAGCATTGTGTGTTAAGGTTTCGCTTCTAACAACCCTAGCTGGTCAGTTCCCTCACCTTTGGATTCCATTTGTTGTTGTTTAGTCGTTTAGTCATGTCCGACTCTTCGTGACCCCATGGACCAAAGCACGCCAGGCACTCCTATCTTCCACGGCCTCCCGCAGTTTGGTCAAACTCATGCTGGTAGCTTCGAGAACACTGTCCAACCATCTCGTCCTCTGTCGTCCCCTTCTCCTTGTGCCCTCCATCTTTCCCAACATCAGGGTCTTTTCCAGGGAGTCTTCTCTTCTCATGAGGTGGCCAAAGTACTGGAGCCTCAGCTTCAGGATCTGTCGTTCCAGTGAGCACTCAGGGCTGATTTCTTTCAGAATGGATAGGTTTGATCTTCTTGCAGTCCATGGGACTCTCAAGAGTCTCCTCCAGCATTGGATTCCATTAAGATTGCCTTATTATGTATTACACCAGGCAGCCCTGTAGTAAACCACAGTCAACAAGTCCTCTTGGGCATCAAATACCATTCATAGCTTAAGTCCCCACCCACGCCCTGAGTGATAAAGAAAACAAAAGCTACGGGAAATCAAAGCCGCCTGTAGCTGTTCAAGGCCTCTTGCCCATGTGATTAGGGGATATCAGCTCTGCCCATGTGTGCAACATTTCTGGGGATCGGGAACCAAGTAAGAAGGTCCCCCTGAAATGAATGAGCTGTCCCCAGTTTGCACCCCTTTGCCTTCCTTCCTTCAGGGAGTAGCAAGGATGGCTGCTCTCTGACCACATGCATAACCATTTTCCTAATGTTCTTCTTTCACTCCCGGCATCTGTCAATCGAAACCCCTATTCCCCTCCTTGTTTTCACAGCTGGCTACTCGCATTTTGGAGGCGCACCAAAATATCGCCCACATGTCTCTGGTGGAAGCCAAGCTGAGGTTTGTCCAGGCATGGCAGTCGCTCCCTGAGTTTGGCTTATCGTACTACATTGTCAGGTAAGTTCAATGTGACCATTTAATGGCAGGTGGCTCTCTTAGCTCTACTGCTTCCTTCGTTTTGACTGAGCGCCAAGTGAGTTGGCAATTAGATCAAGCAGAGGTGACTTTTAACAGAAGTTGTGACAGTTGCAACATGATTTCTGGTGACCCGACAATGTTCTTCAAGATGCATCGATTTTTCTCCCAGGTGGAATTGAATAAAATACAGCAGGGTGGATGAACCAGGTCATGAGCTGTGGGCCACTTTGACAGTCATTTGACTGTTAGAATTCCTGGCTCCATGATTGCAGTCATGGGGTTGTTGTCTTTCACATGACGGTGTATGTTTTGACTCCACAGAGTGGGAAGTGACGGAGACAGGATGCTTGTGTTACTGTGTTCCGTGAAGTGGGACTATTGTCCTTTGTTCTTTTTCTCTTTGCTGTCTGATGCTAGAGAGAGAGGGAGCCATGTTGCAGTGCTCCGTGTGTGTTCATATGTAAATAAAGTAGATTAGCCAAAATGCTGAGTTGTTGAGGTCTGTCACGCATGAGGTGCACAAACTCTGAGGATCCCTAAGTGTGCTGGTGTCAGTTGGCATCGGTCGCTGTGATGCTCGGGCTGAAGAAAGCTTATGAAGCTCCCGAACGATCAACCAGGAGGGAAGGAACATGCCAGTTGGGCATGTGTCTCTGCCAGGGTCCTACTCGAGTGTAGGCTGAACTCCTGACACTGACGTCACGTGACCCAACTGCAAAGGGAAGTATTAAGATTGCAGTCCTAATATTATCCTGCTGTTTACATACATAAATGAATATGTT
Source organism: Podarcis siculus (assembly GCA_034642415.1). Classification (NCBI taxonomy): domain Eukaryota; kingdom Metazoa; phylum Chordata; class Lepidosauria; order Squamata; family Lacertidae; genus Podarcis; species Podarcis siculus. The sequence continues at coordinate 1,301,116 of JAXCMG010000070.1, read as the reverse complement.
TTTCTAGGGTTGTTGGCCCACGTTGCTAGAGCTCTTGACTGGAATGCCTTTGGGTCTCACCTGTAGGGTTGTGGAGAAGATGTGAACTTTACACTTTTGTATTTTTAAATGAAGCCGGTAATCCTTTGTGCACATAGATGGGAGGAAAACCAAAGGCAGCATTTAGCATTTAGTTGATCAGGCGTCACTGGTGATCATCTTCCAGTGTTCTGACCAACATTGGAATGACTGCCAAGTCCGTGTTAAAGAAAATAAAATATAGTCAAGTTACATTGCATGGGGGTTATGTTCCTTTTTGCACCTGGCCCTTGGCTGGCACAGGGACGCGGGTGGCGCTGTGGGTTAAACCACAGAGCCTAGGACTTGCCGATCAGAAGGTCAGTGGTTCGAATCCCCACGACGGGGTGAGCTCCCGTTGCTTGGTCCCTGCTCCTGCCAACCTAGCAGTTCAAAAGCACGTCAAAGTGCAAGTAGATAAATAGGTACCGCTCCGGCGGGAAGGTAAACGGCGTTTCCGTGCGCTGCTCTGGTTCACCAGAAGCGGCTTAGTCATGCTGGCCACATGACCCGGAATCTGTACGCTGGCTCCCTCGGCCAGTAAAGCGAGATGAGCGCCGCAACCCCAGAGTCGGTCATGACTGGACCTAATGGTCAGGGGTCCCTTTACCTTTACCCTTGGCTGGCAAGTGAGTGAAGTCACAGGGCGAGGCCAGAGGACAAGGAGAGAGAGAAGAGGGGGCAGCCAGAGAGAAAGGGAAAGGCAGAAGGAAAAGGCTGGAATGGGGTGCAGGAAAGCAGCTGTTGAATTCATGCAAGTAAAAAAACTGAGCCGCTGGGAAATTGTTTAGAGGAAGAAGAGGAGTTTGGATTTGATATCCCGCTTCATCACTACCCTAAGAAGTCTCAAAGCGGCTAAAAATCTCCTTTCCCTTCCTCCCCCACAACAAACACTCTGTGAGGTGAGTGGGGCTGAGAGACTTCAGAGAAGTGTGACTAGCCCAAGGTCACCCAGCAGCTGCATTTGGAGGAGCGGGGAAGCGAACCCAGTTCACTAGATTACGAGTCCACTGCTCTTAACCACTGCTGCACACTGGCTCTCCCACTTGTTTAGGTGTCTCCCACTTGCAATTAAGAGGTTGCTGTTTGACACTGACCTGGCTGCCTCCTATTTTCTCCTGCTCCATCCTCTGTGTCCCTGACTGTGGGTCTGGAATTATGATACGATAATCTTTATTGTCATTGTCCCATACAGAACAACGAAATTGAAAAAAATCTACATCAGACATTCAAAAACCAACAAGCCTGCTCTCCCAACTATCCCAGCCTGGTTAGCCCCTAAAAACTCTGATACCCCATAAATGAATACAATATACTCCCATAGAGACTACTTTACACTGCGTTTAAAACCAAAAACCATTTGGATAGAAATTGTTTCTCAGGCAGCTAGTCCTAGTCTTTATAACCCTGTACCTTCTTCCAGAAGCTGAAAGAGATCATTTCCGGGGTGCACACTATCCAGCACTATCTCTGCAGCTTTCTTATGGCACCTGGAAACATAGATTTGATCCAAGGTAGGGACGCGGGTGGCGCTGTGGGTTAAACCACAGAGCCTAGGGCTTGCTGATCAGTAGGTTGGTGGTTCGAATCCCCATGACAGGGTGAGCTCCCGTTGCTCAGTCCCCGCTCCTGCCAACCTAGCAGTTCGAAAGCACGTCAAAGTGCAAGTAGATAAATAGGTACCGCTCCGGCGGGAAGGTAAACGGCGTTTCCGTGCGCTGCTCTGGTTCGCCAGAAGCGGCTTCGTCATGCTGGCCACATGACCCGGAAACTGTACGCCGGCTCCCTCGGCCAGTAAAGTGAGATGAGCGCCCAGTCTTTATAACCCTGTACCTTCTTCCAGAAGGTAGAAGCTGGAAGAGATCATTTCCGGGGTGTGCACTATCTCTGCAGCTTTCTTATGGTCCCTGGAAGCATAGATTTGATCCAAGGTGGGAAGAGTGCACCCAATTATTCTCTCCGCAGTCTTTACAACCTTGGACAGCATTGTTTTTCCCCTGACCGTGCAGCTCCCAAACCACACACAGAGACCGTAAGTTAATACACTCTCAACAGTACAATAGTAAAATGCCATCAACAGGTCCTTTGAGAGATTCTGGCGTTCAGTCCCTGGACCAATGTTCCAAAACGAGTTAGCAGGTTAACTGAGGGTGTGTTCTGTTTGGGCAGAGAGCAGCACCAACATTTTTCAAATTCAGAGCGCATGAGATCAGGTAACCTGGCCAGAGGCCCAGTTCTCTTTCTGTTGTCATGTGCTCTTAACCAGAAAAAAAATGCCAGCGCCTTAATAAGCAGTTATTACTCAACCACGAACACCCACGAGGCTAAATCTGCTTCCTTTACCATCATGTCCTTTTGGAAACTGCTGTTGGTATATGAGGGAGCTCTAGGTCTTTAAATACTGCATTCTTCCTCTATTGGGTCCTGTGTACACATCTTTTCTGGCTTTAACGTTTAACTGTCAAATACAAGTGCAGATTTCAACCACAACAGGCTGTTTTCCCTGCAAAAAAGGCTACATTTTACAGTCATTACAAGGTCGCTACATTTTGCCCTGCTACTACGAAATCAGGGTTTGGGCCAAAATATTTTTTATTCACAATAAGATTTTTTTAAAAACGAAAACAAAACACACCTGGAAAAGCCTTCAGAAATTTTAAAGCTTAGTGATAACTATTTTCATAACATAGTTTACCATTGCATTTCTGTGCTTGGCCAGTAGAGGGAAGCGCAATCCCATCATAAACAGTGATATTCTTATTTCATCCCTCTTTACATTAGTTCCTGACTTGTAGGCTGGAGGGGAGACTAATAATAATAATAATAATAATAATAATAATAATAATAATAATAATAATTAATAATACCACCGTACATAGGTCCTCTCTCCCAGTGCAAATCCTTGTACTCAGTCTTCGCAGAACCTCCGAAAGGGACTGTGATTTTTTCTCCCTCTGTTGCAAACTGCTTTTTGAGAGACTTGCCGAATTAATTGACTGGGTTTTCCCCCTCCTTAGATTTAAAGGAAGCAAGAAGGACGACCTCTTGGGCATTTCCTACAACAGACTGATAAGGATAGATACAGCCACCGGGGACCCAATTACGACCTGGAGATTCTCAAATATGAAACAGTGGAACGTCAACTGGGAGATACGGCAGGTAAAGACAAAGGTTTCCTGGAGCAAACTTGCCTCTCGCACTGCGATTTAATCTTTTGCGCAAATAAACCTGGCAAACAGCACTTTTGTGATGTATCTGAAATTGCAAAACAATATACCTGTTGTACATAGAAACCCTTATATGAATGCAGGGAGGAGGACCCGTGGCCCTACAGCGGCTATTGGACTACAACTCCCATAATCCCTTATTGCTGGCCATGTCAGCGGGGGCTGATGGGTATTGTAGTCCAATAACATCTGGAGGGCCGCAGGTTCCCTATCTCTGCATTCATGTGTTTCCTAATATCACGGAGGGATGCAGGTGGCGCTGTGGGTTAAACCACAGAGCCTAGGACTTGCCGATCAGAAGATCGGCGGTTCGAATCCCTGTGACCGGGTGAGCTCCCGTTGCTCGGTCCCTGCTCCTGCCAACCTAGCAGTTCGAAAGCACGTCAAAGTGCAAGTAGATAAATAGGCACCACTCCGGCGGGAATGTAAACGGCATTTCCGTGTGCTGCTCTGGTTCGCCAGAGGCGGCTTAGTCATGCTGGCCACATGACCTGGAAGCTGTACGGTGGTTCCCTCGGCCAATAAAGTGAGATGAGCGCCGCAACCCCAGAGTCGGTCACGACTGGACCTAATGGTCAGGGATCCCTTTACCTTATTATGTATCCCATCCCCATTCACAGTATTATACTTTATTATATTGGGTGGTTTTTCATCACATTGGGCTGTTTTATTCACTACGTTTTTTATTTAGGGACTTCACGATCTCCACCATGATATAAAATATCGCTATGGAGTTTCTATCTTTAACGGTCATTTGAAGGAAAACTGGGAGTGTGGGAGACATAAATGCGATGAATGTGAGGGGATGGAGCATGGTGTAAACTCAGCTGGGAGTCACAAAAGATAATCTCTGAAATATGTTCATAGTTTCAGGGCAAAGAAGCAAAAATGCTTCGCAGAATGCATAATTCAGTTGCCAGAATTTGCTGCTGCAAGAAGCATTGATAGACACAAGCTGTCAAGGGGACTGAGGCAAATTCACGAGAAAAAAAGTCTATCACAGTCTTTTATCAGTTGCGGCTAAACAGAACCTCCAAGTGCAGGGGCAGTCTAGCCTCCTAATACCAGTGACCCGTGGGAAAGCTTGGGCCTTTGGGCCCTGCCTACAGGCTGTGTGGAGGTATTGGATAAAAGATGCACGGTTAAATGGGCCATTGGTCCAATCCTGTATATCGCAGGCTTCCTCTCTGGCTATCGCCTTCCTCCCTCTATTCTTGGCGGTTTAATTGTGCTTTTTTTTTACATAACTCTTTGCATTTCCCCTTCAGGTTGCAATTGAGTTTGACCAGAACGTGTCTATTGCTTTCGCTTGCCTGAGTGCAGACTGCAAGGTGGTCCACGAATACATTGGAGGTTACATCTTCCTGTCCACCCGTTCCAAAGACCAGAACGAAACGCTGGACGAGGACTTGTTCCACAAGTTAACTGGAGGATGGGAATGAGGAGAAGCAAGAAGCCGATCGACAACTCCAAAATGCGAGTGCCTCCTCTAGATCCATCTTGGTTTTGAACCTGAGAAGTTTAAACAGGTGTAGCTCAGTAACCTTTTGAAAAAGAAACATAAGCTTACCTCAAGGGTTTATCTACATTGGATGTAAATACTTGGAGCAGGGGTGGCTAACCCATAGCTGTCAACTTACAGATTTGAAAATAAGGGACTAGCAGCCTCGAAAATAAGGGATCAGCAGCCAAAATAAGGGATTTTCCGGGCACAGGTATGTTCAACTTCTGAGCCCCTCTGAGCCAAAGGCAGAAAGCCCAGCCAGCAGCCAAATGAAGCCTCATCAATAAGGGACAGCAGCAGGATATGGTGCTGGGATAAGGGACTGTCCCACCAAATAAGGGACACTTGACAGCTATGGGCTAACCCGTGTCCCGCCGAATGCTGTTCGACTCCCATTTTTCCTGACCGCTGGATGTGCTGGCAGGACCGATGGGAGTTGTAGTCCATATAATTGGGAGGCCCTCACGCTCCCCATCCCTGACTTGGAGCCTACTGTGCAACAACAAACCTAGAGCCCACTGTATTGCAACCAAGTACCTGCGGCAGAGATGTGGAGCTTGCAATCTTCCAGGTGATACTGGAATCCAAGCCACATCAGCCCCAGCCAGCATGGACCGGGATGATGGGAGTTGTAGTCCAATAGTTCTCTATCCCTGATCCCTGTAGAGCACATGGTTTTGGCTTATCCATAATCTTTATTGGCGTGTGACGCTTGGAGCCTGTGAAATCCAGTTAAGGCTCCAATGCAGCAAATCCAGTTTCCTTTTGTGCCTCCTATTCCTCACCTCCACCCACTCCTGAACCCCTTAGGCATGGTCGTTGGCATCCATCCATCTCAAGACACAATGGAGTGCTCCTTTGGGGGAGGAGTCAATCTGCTGGAGAATCACAGCGCCTGCTGTGGCTGCAGAGACCGGTAACTTGTAACCACTGCCTCCTGCATTGTTTTTGCTGTATCGGCAGCACCAAAGTGATCTCTTTGGGGCACAGGCCTGGACAGTGTGTATGGAGGACCTGGGCTGCCCATATAACAAGACTCGGTCCAGTGGCCTCGCTGATGTGGTCCAAAGGAAACCAGGGCGATATGTTTGGCACCAGTTTGGCTGCAGGAGTTGCCAGAAGGAGGCATACAAGATGACATTCAACTGTCTCCAGGTGTGCGCTTAGCTTTTTCTTTTCCTAAAGATGTCCCACAATGCATCAGGTATGGATTTTTCCTTGGGGTTCACTCCCGAAGACTACGAACTGTCAGACACATGCAAGCATGGCATACTGTGAAAAGCATTTATCTGAACTGATTAATTCTGATGACTCTTCCTTACTTCTTAAATAATTCAAGAAAACAAATGCCAGCAAAAGATTCAATGTTATTTTTAGGGTGTTGTTGCACCTGGACATTTTTTTGTTCTTGTTGTTCTTCTCATGGAAATGATTTTATCAACGTCCTCCCAGTTTTGGTCGCAATTGCTCATATTTTCATAAGCCATTAGTACCTGCTTTTTGTACAGTGCTTTTTGCATTTTGTAAAGCTTTGCAACTAGCAACTAGCGCCTTGCTGTAGGGAAACTACAGTTTTAATTTCGTGCCATCTTCTGAAGTAATTTAACTTCTAGCTTGTTTTTAACGTTTAGTCATTTTCATATTTTATATCAAAACTGTTGGCGTGTAGTAATGAACCTACTGAAACCATAATTTTTTAAGCTGTGTAATAGAGATTTTAAAATAAATACATTCTTGCAAAACAATAGTATCCCAGTGATGGCTCCGGGACTTCCATGAAAGCCTCTTCTTCTGTACTTATTCTATTCTGCCTTCTTTAAAAAAAAAAAAAAAAAAACTACTTTGAGATGGATTCTTGCCCTAGTGCTTTCTTCTGTTCATAGTTATTTGGATCCAATTCAGGTCCAAGGGTGCTAGGTAAAAAGTAAAGGAGACCTGGATGGTTAAGTCCAGTCAAAGGCAACTATGGGGCTGTGGTACTCATCTTGCTTTCAGGCTGAGGGAGACAGCATTTATCCCCAGACAGCTTTCTGGGTCATGTGGTCAGCAGGACTAAACCGCTTCTGGTGCAACAGAACACAGTGACGGAAACCAGAGTGCACGGAAACACCATTTGCCTTCCCACCAGAGTGGTACCTATTTATCTACTTGCACTGGTGTGCTTTCAAACTGCTAGGTTGGCAGCAGCTGGGACAGAGCAATGGGAGCTCACTCCATCGTGGGGATTTGAACCGCCGACCTTCCGATCAGCAAGCCCAAGAGGCTCAGTGGTTTAGACCACAGCGCCACCTGCAGACTTCCAAGAGTGCTACACTGCAGGCTTTAACATACAGTCTGCTTTCCAGAGGGAACATTCTATCGTGCTTTTCATGGTGGTGGTTTCCTTCAGTTCTAATCGGGGGGGATGGGGGACTGAAGCAGCATCTCATGTAGCGTTTCCTGCTACATGAACTATATTCTATGGAGTTAAAGCCAAACTAATTAGAGCATAACAGATCTTTCTGTCCTCTGTAGAAATCGCCTCGATTTTTGGTGTCAGAATGTGCGGCAGAGAAGAAAACAGCATGTTCTTTCTCTTTGAGGTATATTTTACTTTCCTTCGTTATGAATCAGTTGTATGCAGGGATCTGATTCAGTCTGGATTGAATATGTCGTGCTATTTTTATGGAGTGCAAAAAAGAAAGAAAAATTCTTTTCAGCCTTTGCTGAATATTTCAGTTCTTATCATTCTCTGTTTGCTAAAGGAGGAGCTCATCTCTGGAGCCTGGTACCATCTCCTCTTGGGACTGCTCTGGTCTGTTTATCTTCCTGTGTCAGTAAGGAATTCAGCTTTCAGTCTTCACATTCCAGCCTGGATGATTTGCAGCCAGCGTTGATTCATCCCTTTAGAGATGGAGAGGAGGAGGAGGACATACGCTGGTTGTAGCTTTCAAGGTGCTGTTATAATATACAGAGTGCAACATGCTTCTCTCCTGCTTCTGAAGCAAACACACACCTGTGTAGTCTACTTGCTGTATGTTTAGGACAGTGGTGTCCAAACTTTTTTCAAAGAGGGCCAGATTTGATGAAGTGAAGGGCCGTGAGGGCCTACCAAAGGGCCAACCAAAGTCGTTGACCTTTTTCTTAGGGTTGAAGTTGTTGAGGTTTTTTTTTACGATTGAAGTTGTTGAGGTTTTTTTTAGGATTTTACCCCAGGAAATAAACTTGGAAACTGCCATAGGGGCCGGATTAAATCGACCAGCGGGCCGGATTAGGCCCCAGGAACAGACTTTGGACATGCCTGGTTTAGGAGATCTGGGTTTAAATCCCTTTGAGCGAGTCAATTTCGCCCATTTTCATCCAGTAGTAAATGAGATAATGATTCCAATTCTAAAATGGATGAGGGAAGGCTCATCCATCATATGCTCAGTGCTTCACAGACAGAGAACCTGGAACTGTTTTGCACTTCCCAACAGCGGTAATTAGGGCAATATGACTTCCGCAACTTGTTAAGGGGTTTCAAGAGTAGCTGTGTGGTGGGATCAAAAAATGAGACACTGCTTAAAGGCACTTTAGATGACGAAACCACCAGCTTATTGTGCAGCAGATGTTTTACAATGACTTTTAAAAATAAATGATAATGGGTTGTATCTAATGTAGCGCTTTGTGAATGTTTGGTTAGTGTGAGGATTTCTGCTTGTGCAGTGAAATGTTCTGAAGGCTGGCGGTGGGAAGAAAAGCCCTTCTCCCCACCTCC